>CM022303.1:73700193-73775748 GCA_011799875.1 Thinopyrum elongatum
TGAATGGCGACAGAAAATGCGTAGTAATATTCACAAAAAAATAGAAAAACCAGAAAAAGGGAATCCTTCCCCCTTTAGTATTAGTAATTATTATTTTTATAAAATATCACTCATATGCATTCATTCAACTATCTTTCATCCATAAAACTACACGCAAACCCATATAGAATAGAGTTCTCACCTACAAATCATCTAGTGTACAAGGTACTCATCCTTACAAAGTTTGCTATTTAAGCCAATTCAACATGAAAGAAGTCGGCCCGCTTTAGAATATAGTACTAACAATAATTCATAAACTGCATAGGATGCATTTTCTATATACGCTAGATAATGTATGGATGTAAAATAATATGAAATAACGATTATATATATGTTTAAGGCACAACAAATATGCACAAAAATAAAAATAATATACATACACAAAAGTAAATGTTCTTTGAAAAAATATCAGTACCAAAATTTAAATTTTTAAGGTGTTCCATATGTGCAAATAAAATCTGAATATATACAATAAGCTAAATCCAAAAGTTACAAATAGTTTGGCCTATTTTCATATATATACTACGGAGTATTAAGTAAACTAGCCCGTGCGAATGCAGGGTTTGCGACTAGTTTTATTAATTGCGCAAATGATGTGTTGTGTTCTTCATTGAGTTTTCTCTCCCTTGCCCTATCATGTCATGTGTCCGCAATAAAGTACCCTCAGTGCTCAGCTACTCGGGTCGGCCCGCGAGCGCTGGGCAGATGGCATGTAAGGAAGCACAACGGCCGCCCAGCACCCTCCAGGCGGAGTCCGGCTGGCAGGCATTGCCTGCACCAAGCTCGCGGGTTCCGTCGACGTCGCCGGCTCGCAGAACAGAACAACCAGGGCCGGCCGAGGAGGCCAAGGTGACGGTGAGCGATGTTCAGCCGGCGGGCGAGATACGAAGCAGAAATTCACGTTGAACATAACTTCAGTTTGTTGAGCACGGTCTGCTAACCTAGCTAGTTTGTCCATCTCAATTCTCAACTCACACGTACGCTAGTGACGTCGCTCAGTCGTTGCGTTCCCCCTAGAGAGAAATTAAAGGAACGCCGTAATCAGCGTCAGGTTACCTGCGTCGACGCCGTCGCCTTCTTTTGTGACATTACCTACGGCAAAAGCGATCGGCCGGCTACGCGGATTTCCACAGGCTCCGCGCGGGCGGAATCGGGGGAAATGGTTTGCCAAAGAAAGGAAGCTAGCCACACTCCACGATCGATCGCTTTAAATTAAAGTGGCCACCGAGCTCATGTACTACTACTGTATGTTGATGCTTTACCTTCATTTCGGGCCATCTCTGCTTTGGGGAGTGCTATCTCTCTAGATAGATAACTCATTGAAACGAAAGATATTGTTGTTGGCTCCAATTGGGTTCAAAGTTCTTTCACTCGAGTAACTGTCACGGACTCACGGTGCAATGTCGTCCTGTCCTGCGTGCGTGCGTGCGTGGAGAGATATTTTGCATGCCGACTTGGGTTGCTGCATGTGTTTCAGGTCGGCGCAAGGGATGCGCTAAGCTTGAGCCAGACAAGTAGCTGAATTCTGCAGCAGTAGCTAGCTAGAGTTTCTTTATCTGGACAGCGTATGAAACTATGAACTCAGAACAGAGCATGCACCTGGTCATTTTTTTCCTGCGTTCATTGAGATCTGTCTGAATATCTTAGGCGCTTATCGTTGATCAGCTAGTTTGATAGTCTGCGGGAACATTGTAGAGTAGAATGAAAGTGCAAACTTCTCAGGGAAAGAACATATGCCAAAGACGGATGCTGTTCTTGTTGCTGCATCACGGACTAGAATTAATCCACGTGAACGGGTCATATGCACAAGCTCTAATAGACCAGTTTTCAAATGACATGAGCCACTTACACTTTTTACCCCACTGGATTCACTTTGCAGCATTTCTTATGGCTTTTATTAGGAACTTCTCCAAGATACTCCGTTTAAGCGGCCTGGTGTCGGTGGTTTCATGATTTCATCCTCCTTAAAGCTTTGCCTCGTTCTGTCAGATGTCAGTCTCACACGGCACACTCAGTAAGCCCCAGATCGCAGGCACAATCCTCCTGGGCAATGGGAGACGCGGAAAATGGTGCAACGCGACCTAATGTCGGTGGTTTCATGACTAGCAGTATCATTGAGACAAGGAAAATTTGTTCGAAGGGGATGCGAGCAGTGGATCGAGATGTCGTGGCATGAGACAAACGATTTAACTATGTTCGGGCCCTTCGGGAGGAGGTAAGACCCTACTCCTACGTTTGGTGGTTTTCTTGCTTGAATGCTCATTGGCGATCGGGAGGATTTCTTGGGAGACCGGTTCTTGGGTTACAAGCTCGTGACCCTAGCCCTAGACTGATCTGGAATGTCTTCCATCGCGGGTCCCTAGCCCGCCTTATGTACCTAGCCTAGCTATGGTTATAGGGCCTGGGTCGGTTCTTTGGTGGGCTTGCGTCCCTTGGTCCCGCCAGACAATACCGTGCACAAGCTCCCTCCCGCTTCCTGGTCCTATGAGGAAGACGTTGTGTAGGCAGCCTAGCCTCATGCTTCCTAGCCCTCCTTGGCGATGTGGCGTCCGGCCGGCTGGTAGGTCCAAGTGGACGGCTCAACACTTTTCGCTTTGCTGATATTTGCCCGAGTATTGTATCCTCGTCACCTGGTTAAGCCAAAATGGATTCCCCTACTCAGGCCACAACTCTTCATCGTAGCCATCTCATCAGGCAGGAGTTCAGAAGAAGCGGGGAGAGGTAGGGTTTTACGTGTGTGTGTGTGTGTGTGGAAAATGACTATTTTTTGGAGCATACCATCACACAACAAGAGTGAAGTGCATCCTAGGTCCTCGAACTATTTCAGATGTGTCATGTAGGTCCTTGAACTATGAAAAGTGTCATCTAGGTCCTCGAAAATCCTTAAAGTTTGATAAATGTGTACGTATGTGACACATGTGAAATAGTTCAAGGACCCACGTGACACTTTTGAAATAGTTTGAGGACCTGAATGACTCACATATTGCACTTTGAGGACTTGGATGACGATTTTCATAGTTCGAGGATCTAAATGACACCTCACTCACACAACAAAGAGGCAAGGTGGGGACAATTTATCTTAAGAGTACCCGCATTGTCTCCTCCTGCGATCACCCGCACAGGAGGACCTATTAGCCCGCCTTGCAATGTGTCACTGCTCCCAAACTCTTGCACATTGAAGTGAGGCGACAAAGAGTTGCCACCATAGTTACGGCACCCAATATGGCTTAATTAGGCCCCTCCTAATGCTCCACCTTATACAGGTGCTAAGCCTGCCATGTAGGCAAAAATCTGATCTGGCAAGTTAATTAAGAGGAGAGAGATGAGTGTGATGACCCCAAGAAGAAACAATGTCAAACACGTGAACCTAGACAAAACATTTAAATGAAAGAACCCACCAATGCATGAAGAACTTTAGTTGCTAAATCATTAAAGGAAGTAGGCTTAGCTACAAGAAGCTAAGCACCTATGCATTGAGTAGTATAGTTGTTAAAATATTTAATGTGCTTAGCATCTCATCTAAGGCTGGTCGTAATGGGAGTATCATAGGTGGTATCATGCATGCCAACTAGGCAAATTTAATGAGGTGGCATAGAATTAAATGAAGAAAGAGTGGGTGAGTATCATATCATGATACCGTATCATATTAAATGTTGTGCTAATATGTGTCATGCATGGCAATAAATGAAGTTATGTATGATACTAACACATGATACTATGCACTACAGGTGTAGTATCATACACTAGTATCATATATATGATACTAGTATATGATACTCACCGTTACGACCAGCCTAAGCAATGATGCATTGGCAGCAACCTTAGGTTGCCGCCAAGCAGTTCGCTAGTCAACAACACCGCAGGGGAATGCACCTCTAATGTGAAGGCTTTTTTTTTTAAATTCCCTGTTTCATTAAGACATTGTGTTGGCAAGATCGCCAGCCACAAGAACGCTTACATCAACCGGTACAGACTCCACCCAAATACAACGGGTATCCTGGCCACGAGCTCCAAACCCGGCAAGGGCATGAGCAACTTTGTTACATGCACGGGGACTATAGGAACAGATAACAGAACTAAAATTAAGCCCCAGGAACTGGCGCATGTCTCTATAGATAACACCCTCCGGCGACAGATCGAAAACTGTGCTTTGCAATGCCTTAATCAGCTGCTGGCAGTCCGACTCAATTTGAATATTGATCATTCCCCACTCGGCTACCGTCTGCAGCGCCGCCGAACAGGCCTCCGCTTCAGCCTGATTCGCACTGGACACATGAGTGAGTCTTCCCGCGCCTGCACCTCGAACAGCTCCTGCTCGGTCGCGTACGACAAAACCCCAACCGCCAGACTTTGTTGTGTCGTGAAAAGCACCGTCTACATTGATTTTCAAAGTGTCTCCCACAGGACACTGCCACAATGGTAACACTTGTCTAGCTTGCTGGTTGATGGGCTTCTCATGAAACTGGAATGATTCGAACGCCCACTTCTGTGCCTGAATGGCTATGCTTTCAATTGTGCTCACATTTTCCTTTTTGTTTAGTTTATTCCTCCTCTGCCACCATTTCCAAAGCATGCAAGCTACTAACACCTTCTTCCCCTCTTCCAGGTTCAATATTTGTTGCACAACATCCTTAGCATTAGTGCAAGTACAGAGGCGTACACGTTCAGCTTCCAGATCAGCACATCTCCATAGCTGTTTGACATACTTACATTTTAGAAAGAGGTGACCTCCGTCCTCATCCAGCCGATGGCAACACAAGCAGTCTGTGTCGACCTCCATGCCCCGCCTTTTCAAGCTCATCTTTAGTGGTAAACTGTTGTGAGCTAGTCGCCACAAAAACTGTTGGACTTTTGGCTGGCATTTCACTCCCCAGATCTTTTTCCATTGGATACTATCATGGTCATCAGAAGATCTATCAGCCCGTACACCATCTCTCATTTGGACATACAGCTGATAAGCGGACTTGACAGAAAAACACCCCTTGCGATCATAGTGCCATGCATAAAAATCATCAAACTCCGCTCTAATAGGTGCGGCTAGAATTATTTTTGCATCTTCCTCCCAAAAATTATCTGTGATCAGAGGTTCGTCCCATGCCATAGTGACCGGGTTGATTAATTCAGACACATGTGTTAGAATACACTGACCCCTAGGTGTGATCGGTCTCCTTGATCCATCTCTGGCTATCCACGGGTCACGCCAAATTCTGACGTTGGATCCATCGCCGATTCTAAAAATCAGACCCTCCTTCATGAGATCAATACCCTTTAAGATACTTCTCCATGTGTACGACATTCCAGGGACATTTTGAGCTTCGAGCATAGATGTGGTGGGAAAATACTTCGCTTTCAACACGCGCGCACACAGCGACTTCGGTACAGTGAGCATTCGCCACGCCTGCCTTGCCAGCATGGCTATATTGAAACCATAGAGGTCGCGAAAGCCCAACCCACCCTTTCTCTTTGACTGTGTGAGAACCTCCCAACTCGGCCAATGGACTTTCCTCTCCCTATCCTGCTGCGCCCACCAAAACCTACAAATCATAGCACCCATTTCTTCACACAAAGATTTTGTCAAGTCAAAACAGGACATAGCAACGGTTGGTATAGCCTGAGCACACGCTTTGATCAAGATATCTTTTCCCGCCTTCGACAACAACTTCTCCTTCCATTCCTGAATTCTTTTCCAAATCTTGTCCTTTAAATACTCAAAAGCTCTCTTCCTGGACTGGCCAATATAAACTGGGAGACCAAGGTAACGTTCTGTTTTAGCTTCAGCTCGAATCCCCAGCACATTCAACACTTCAGCTCTTCTAGTACTGTTTGTGTTCTTGCTAAACATAACTGCCGATTTATCAAAATTTATGGTCTGTCCCGAGCAATCTTCATATAGTGATAGCACATATTGCAGATGTGTGGCACTTTCTTGGCTAGCTTTGATAAGTACCAACGAATCATCTGCAAATAAGAGGTGATTAAAACTTGGGGCAGACCTATTCAACCGAATCCCCTTAAGCCGTCCCTCCTCCTCGGCTTTATTGAGAATAGATGAGAATCCCTCCGCACAAATGAGAAAAAGGTAAGGTGATAATGGGTCACCCTGTCGAAGCCCTCTTTGTGGAAGTATAACATCTGTGCATTCACCATTGATTTTGAAAGTATACGAGACTGAGGAAATGCACAACATGATTCTAGCAATCCATCTCTCATCGAAGCCTAATTTTTTCATCATCCTCTCCAGAAAGGACCACTCTACTCGATCATAAGCTTTACTCATATCCAATTTGACAGCTGCAAAATCCTCCTTTCCTCTTCTAGTATTTTGCATATAGTGTGTACACTCATAAGCAAGTAGGATATTATCAGCTATCAATCTCCCTGGCACAAAGGCACTTTGGTTTGGCGAAATAATACCAGACAAAATTTGCTTAAGCCTATTTGCAAGAACCTTGGACACCAGCTTGTACACCACATTGCATAAACTAATTGGCCTGAAATCTTTCATAAATTCTGGTTCTTTTACCTTGGGGATTAGTGTTACGCATGTGTCATTCCACCCATCTGGCATAGGGCCACCATTTAAAACACCAAGCACTTCTGCCATCACCCTCTCCCCTACAATATCCCAATATTTCTTGAAAAAAATAGAAGGCATACCATCCGGACCCGGGGCTTTTAAATCTCCAATACTATCAAGGGCCTCTTTCACCTCTTTCTCTGTGAATTCCTTGCATAACAGTTCGTTCATGGCTGGAGTGACTCGAGAATCAATATTACCCAAGAGTTCCTCCATACGTGTTCCTGCATGAGAAGTGAAAAGATTTAAAAAATAGTTAGTCACCACTTCTTTCATGGCCCCCTCATGCTCCACCACTGTTCCGTCTTCCTTTCTCAGCCTCCTTATACGGTTTATTTTCTTCCTCTCTGAAGCAACTGATTGAAAATATTTTGTGTTTCGATCTCCATATTTCATCCATTCTACATGAGCCCGCTGCTTCCAATAGGTATTCCTTTGCTCCTCCAACCTCCCTAACTTGAAACGCAGCAATTCCTCTCTTCTAACCTGTTCTGGACTAATGCCCTTCCTTCTCCACGCATCTAACTCCTTTTTAACTCTGCTAATCCTCTTCTCTAAATCGCCAGGACATTTCTATTCCAACACACCAGCTCTTGCATCACATCCTTCACTGCTCCAGCCACCTCCTTTTGGTTACTACCCCCCTCACCATTCCATGCGTTCTGCACTATCTCTCTACAACCATCCTCTTCCACCCACTTCGCCTCAAATTTGGGCAGTAAGCTCCGTGCTGAACTGTGTCGTTGTGCTCTCTCCACCCCGTGTGTGTCAACAATCACCGGTCTATGATCTGAATGACGGGGATCCCCATTTGTCACCTTGAAACCTGGGAACCGAGAACACCAAGCTTGGGTGGCCACCGCTCTGTCCAACCTTTGCTTGATATAGTGTTGTGCTGAATGACTGTAGTTCCTCCATGTGAAAACATCTCCCATGAACCCCAAATCATCCAACAAACAGTCCTCCAGAGCAGATTTGAACCTATCCATGTACACGTGCGCTTTCGGGGGCCCTCCCTCCTTCTCGCACGAGAACAAAATCTCATTAAAATCACCTGCGCAAAGCCAAGGTTTGTCGCTTTGGTGCCTTAAGGTACGTAACAATTTCCACGTCTTCTCCTTCTCATCAGTTTTCGGCTCGCCATATATCCCAGTGAACCTCCACACAAACCCATCGTTCTCCGTAATTTCTGTATCGATATGATACTTTGAAACAAAACCTATCAATTTCACATCGACATCCCTCTTCCAAAACATTGCAAGCCCACCTCCACCTCCTTTTCCATCACAATCCTTAGCTATCATATGCGGCATCCCCAGCTTCCATCTCAGCCAATCAATCCTCCCCTGCACCATCCTCGTCTCTGACAGAAAAAGTACATCGGGGTCCTCTCTCTTCTGGACATCCAGAAGTCCACTAATTGCCGGGCCGTTCCCCAACCCCCGGCAATTCCATGCGATGATCCTCATTTGGCCTCGCAGGGCTGGTACGCCAGCCCCGCTTCAATAGTTCCAGCCATTATCCCCTCCTCTGTACTTTCAATCTCATTCACTCCCTTCTTAGCGTTCAGTTGCTCCACAATCTCTAACATACTCCTGTACTTATTCTTTTTCCCGAGAGCAGGTCCATCCTCAGCTATAAAAGACAGTTGCCTCTTGGTTTCAAAAGATTCTGTAACAAAACACACTATATTCTTTATAGCAAAAACATCTCCTTGATTTCCTTTTATATTGTATCCTCTGCAGCCTTTTATTCCACCATGATGATGTAGCTTATCTATACTTAAGACCAGACCACTACTCATTACCCATCTGGTAAGTACCCCCAGCAAACTCTGTTTTTCCTGCATCTTCGGAGCCTCAAAGTGTATGCCAGAGACTCCTAGACAGCCTGACTCGATCGCTAACATCCAGTCTGGTTTTTTGACAATGCCTTTCTTAGTCTCGTCACCATCATCTCCTACCTGAAACACAGCAACTACAGAAAGGTTCATCGGCCTCGTCAACTCCCACTTTGTTGGCAGTACACTCATATCGTCATTGGGTAATTTGCGGTCAAAGGACTCCTCTGTCTCAACCCTTTGACTAACACACGGATCCCTCGATTTAGTCAGGGAGCATCCGTCTTCCACCATAACACCCTTATCCAGGCTTTCCCTGATCTGAATCTCTTCAATTTTTTCCAATTTTTTCCACCGTGGGACACATCAACGCTATCCTGATCTGATCCATCTTGCCCCTAATCCGATCCATAGCTTTGTGTCCTCTTGGTCCCCAGTCAACCTCATCCATATATATCAGTCCACAATCCCCCTCCGAAGGCCACCCTAGGCCCGCCCTGGTCTTCTTCCTCATGAGGATTTTCCACCATGTGGCAAACATGTGCAGCATGCCAGAGATGACTGACTTCAGGTGACCAATTCCCTCAAAAGAGATGCACTGAATGTCACCCACGACCACGGCCGTTTCAAAGTCTGAACTATGGTATTCATTCAGATTCAGAACTGCACCAAACACGCAAGAGATTAATGGTTTGTCTGGCACAGATGAGATCGCAGCTGGTTTGCTGCCGACGAAGTCCTCCTTGACCTCATCCTCAACTGAATTCCCCGGACCTGATCCTTGGAGTTTGACGGAAGGCCTCGCCCCCAGCTCAAAACTATTCTCCCCTTTTACAGAAACCTTGTCCAAACTCCTGAAATCATGCCCAAGGAATTCCCTAGCCCTTTCTCTCAACCGCCCCAAACAACTGAGGGGATCCTTCGATCTCTTGAGAACCTCCCTCGCTTGCTTCTTGAAATTTCCCCACTCGACAAGCTCAACCACGCCGTGCTCGATCCGCAACCTCCGAGTATCCGAAGGGCCCTCGATGGCCGACTCCGCATCCATCAATATTCTTCCGCTGGGTTCTGTAGCAGGGGAAAGTAACCAAAAGTTCTACAAACTCTGATGGGAGATAGAAGGGACAAAAGAGATTGTGAGAGCCTGAGAAACTAAGAGAAAAAGAGGTGGGAAGAACAGAGGTGGAATCTAGAAGGATTGAACGAAGGAATCAGAAGGAATCAGGGTGAACGAAGGAAGGATTAGGGAAGGAAGAAAGGGAAGGGAGAGAGAGAGAGAGACGGCATCCGCCAGACAACCTCTAATGTGAAGGCTGATTCATGGGACCACGTGCTAGAAACTGGTAAAATCAAAACTTTAGAAGGAGTAAAAACTTGAAGAACTTGTTTAAATAGGGTATTCTAGAGTAATCTGAGCCAAATGAGGTAAATCACAAACTAAATCTTAGGGGCAAATGAAGCTGAAGAAACCAAAGTAGAGTAACATTTAAATGCACTAGTAGTTTCTTTTTTACTTTCTTTAAAGGTAGGGTCTGCCTGGTGACGAAAGTATTGCTAGTAGGTCCAAACAGCACTTTGACAAATTTCAACGCCGACCAGCCCATTTCCAATCTGTAAACCAGCTTCGTGATTCGTGCAGGGGAGAAGACCATACTACTACGAAATCTCACCCGGATCTTCAAACTTGTACGGTCCTGATCGGAGCGACCAGCCTGCCAACGGCACCTTCTGAGAGCCGACACAAAAACAGCTTCGATATAAAGCGCGCGATTCGCATTCTCCTATAGTGCTGCCAGTTCACTCCCGGCCTTGTCAGATAGCTCCACCACATTTCTACTCCGGCTCGCCGCTCCGATGGCGCTCCGGCACCTGCTCGCCGTTGCCCTCGCGGCGCTTGCATTGGACGTGGCGGCGGCAGGCGGAGGTTCCGCGGCGCTCGGGGTGAACTACGGCCAGGTGGCCGACAACCTGCCGTCGCCGCAGGCGGCGGCCGTGCTCCTCCGCGCGCTGAACGCCACCAAGGTCAAGCTGTACGACGCGGACGCGCGCGTGCTGAGCGCGTTCGCCGGCTCCGGCGTGGACTTCACCGTGGGACTCCCGGACGACATGGTCCCGCGCCTGGCGTCCGACCCGTCCGCGGCGGCGACCTGGGTCCGCGCCAACATCCTCCGGCACCTCCCGGCGACGTCCATCACCGCCGTCACAGTCGGCAACGAGGTGCTGACGGGCTCCGACGCCACCATGCTCCGCTCCCTCCTCCCGGCGATGCAGTCGCTCCACGCGGCGCTGGCCGCGTGCAACCTCACCTCCCGGGTCGCGGTCACCACCGCGCACTCACTGGCCGTGCTCTCGTCCTCCTTCCCGCCCTCCTCGGCCGCGTTCCGGCACGACCTCCTCCCGTACATCACGCCGCTGCTCGCCTTCCTCGCCAAGACCGGCTCGCCGTTCCTCGTGAACGCGTACCCCTACTTCGCGTACAAGGCCGACCCGGGCACGGTGGACCTGGACTACGTGCTGTTCGAGCCGAGCGCGGCCGCCGTGGTGGACTCCGCCACGGGGCTGCGGTACGGCAACATGCTGCACGCGCAGGTGGACGCCGTGCGCGCCGCGATCTGCGCCGCCGACTACGGGCGGGCAGTGGAGATCCGGGTGTCGGAGACCGGGTGGCCGTCGCAGGGGGACGGCGACGAGGCCGGCGCCACGCCGCAGAACGCGGCCAGGTACAACGGGAACCTGATGCGGCTGGTGGCGCAGAGGAAGGGCACGCCGGCGGCGCCAGGGGAGCCGCTGCAGGTGTACGTGTTCGCGCTGTTCAACGAGGACCAGAAACCCGGGCCGGCCTCCGAGCGGCACTACGGGCTGTTCAAGCCGGACGGCACGCCCGCCTACGACGTCGGCGTCAAGGCGCCCACGATCAAAGGCCTGAAGGGGAGCGGCAATGGGGATGGCAACGGCACGGGTAGTGGCGTCGGGATGGTGGTGGGCGAAGGTCCCGCCGGGTCGGACGGGTTCGCCGTCGGCCCGGGCGGACTCTACACCATTTCTGCTGCGACGCACAAGGTACGTGATTACACGTCGTAATGCACTAACATTTTTTTCGAATGCATTAACTTGTGCTAACTGTTTTTTTTTTTTGAGAAATTGTGCTAACTGGATTTGATATATAAAAGCAGAGTATAATTTTGATAATGTCAGCTTTTCTGGCTAGTGTAACTCACTCTCAGGATATAATGCACTATCCCCGCAGAATAAATTACCGACAAAGAAGCCACTCCCTCCCATCCATATTACTTGCCGCTCAACGGATGACTGATACATCCGTTTGAACGACAAGTAATGTGGATCGGAGGGAGTACTATACTCTGATGATTTGATTAGTATGTGAAATTATCAATATACACATTTGATTAGTTGATTTCATAAATTAATATGCCACAAAAAAATTGTTTACACATACGAAAGCAAACGGATAGATAGATTTAGTCATCCATTGTGCAACCAATCATGCTGGGCACCAAGTAAAGTTGCATGCCGTGTGCTAGCTAGGCCAGCATACCAGAGCACTGCGATTTATGCTAGCCCTCCTTTCCAAGCAATGCTTTTGTTTTCCACTTTGGAATCATGTAGACATATCTCACTTTACTCCATGTTGATGCTCCATGCTTTCGTTATATGTAGGTGAGGAGGTGGCGGTGGACGGAAAGCTTTGCGGCCATGGCTGCCGTCATAGCCATGGTGTCGTGGTCATGACTGTGTCGAGACGACAACGACGTATTGTATGTAGAGAGGGACATGTTGCAGATTGCGCACAGGCTATATATTGATTCATTGAATTTTCTTCTTCTTCTTCTTCTTTATTTGTCCGGACAGCCAGTATGTATGATTGGTCTTCCCGTGTTGTAGCTGTGTAGAAGAGATAAAAACACTGATATATATACCACGTTGGTTGATGCCATTGCTCCACTGATCGGATCCATCTCCGGTCTATTTCAGCATATGATAGATTTGCCCCATAAGATTCAGAATGATTTTGCGACACTTTATCTAAAATTAAACTAAAATATCTCATTTGAGAAAAAATCTTCAAGTTTGTACCCCTTTAAAGTTCTCGATAATACTAGACCTACGAAAACTTTAACGTAATGTTACGTGATTTTCCTTAACAAACCAATCATGCCCCCCCCCCCCCCCCTGATTTCAGCGGGTGGGCCTGGGCCTTTTCGTTCCTCCAACCAAAACAGTCCAAGTCAGCTTTTTCGTAACTTATGTAGGAACTTTTACGTAGATGTAGCAAAGCCCTAAAGTTCTAGCTTGAAGCGAACCAACCTGTGGTTGGATGGTTAGAGGGACAGTGGTATCCACAGCCGCCAGGGTTCAAGTCCTGGTGCTCGCATTATTTCTGGATTTATTTCAGGATTTTCGGCGATGCGTTTTCAGTGGGACGAGACGTTCCCGCCGCCGACGAGGCGCTTACGGTGACTTGGTAAATCTCAAGATGATATGCGGGCTCAGTCTCTCGAAGGTGCTCATAGGGATAGGGTAAAAAAAGTTCTAGTTTGACCAGTTCCTGTCAGTTCGGTCCCACGAGTCAGCCTCCACATCAGAGGTGTATTCCTCCTGATTCCGTCGACGAGCAAACAATGTCGCGGGCAACCCTTTTTTTTTGCGGGAAGTCATAGGGATTTTTGAAGGAAATATGCCCTAGAGGCAATAATAAAGTTGTTATTTATATTTGCTTATATCATGATAAATGTTTATTATTCATGCTAGAATTGTATTAACCGGAAACTTAGTACATGTGTGGATACATAGACAAACATAGTGTCACTACTATGCCTCTACTTGACTAGCTCGTTAATCAAAGATGGTTAAGTTTCCTAGCCATAGACATGAGTTGTCATTTGATGAACGGGATCACATCATTAGAGAATGATGTGATTGACAAGACCCATCCGTTAGCTTAGCACGATGATCGTTTAGTTTGTTGCTATTGCTTTCTTCATGACTTATACATGTTCCTATGACTATGAGATTATGCAACTCCCAAATACCGGAGGAACACTTGTGTGCTATCAAACGTCACAACGTAACTGGGTGATTATAAAGATGCTCTACAGGTGTCTCCGATGGTGTTTGTTGAGTTGGCATAGATCGAGATTAGGATTTATCACTCCGATTGTCGGAGAGGTATCTTTGGGCCCTCTCGGTAATGCACATCATATGAAGCCTTGCAAGCAATGTGACTAATGAGTTAGTTACGAGATGATGCATTACGGAATGAGTAAAGAGACTTGCCGGTAACGAGATTGAACTAGGTATTGAGATACCGACGATCGAATCTCGGGCAAGTAACATACCGATGACAAAGGGAACAACGTATGTTGTTATGCGGTTTGACCGATAAAGATCTTCGTAGAATATGTGGGAGCCAATATGAGCATCCAGGTTCCGCTATTGGTTATTGACCGGAGATGAGTCTCGGTCATGTCTACATAGTTCTTGAACCCGTAGGGTCCGCACGCTTAACGTTCGATGACGATTGGTATTATGAGTTTATGTGATTTGATGTACCGAAGGTTGTTTGGAGTCTCGGATGAGATCACAGACATGACGAGGAGTCTCGAAATGGACGAGACATAAAGATTGATATATTGGAAGGCTATGTTTGGACACCGAAAAGGTTTCGGATAGGTTCGGGCATTTTCCGGAGTACCGGGGGGTTACCGGAACCCCCCGGGGAGTCAATGGGCCTTATTGGGCCTTAGTGGAAGAGAGGAGGAGGCGGCCAGGTGGAGGGCGCGCCCCCCCAAGCCCAATCCGAATTGGGGTGGGGGGGCGGCCCCCCCTTTCCTTCTCCCTCTCTCCCTCTTCCTTCTTCTCCTACTCTAACTAGGGAAGGGGGGAAACCTACTCCTACTGGGAGTAGGACTCCCCCCCTTGGGCGCACCCCTTGAGGCCGGCCGGCCCCCTCCTCCCCTCCTTTATATACGGAGGAGGGGGGCACCCCATAGACACACAAGTTGATTGTTTTAGCCGTGTGCAGTGCCCCCCTCCACAGATTTCCACCTTGGTCATATTGCCGTAGTGCTTAGGCGAAGCCCGGCGTCGGTAACTTCATCATCACCGTCACCATGCCGTCGGGCTGACGAAACTCTCCCTCGGCCTCAGCTGGATCTAGAGTTCACTACAAGATCTGTTAATCCATGACAGTCTTCATCCGTCACAGGTCGGCGCAAAACCATCATGTACGTTGATGCGTGACGGATTTCAAATTCGTCATGTATATCGCGTCATAATTTAACCATCGTGCACTACATGACGGACAGAGAAAACTGTCATGGATTTATGACGGAACTTGACCGTCACAGACCACATAACTAACAGACCGATAACAGTGTTAAATCGTTTGCCACATCATCACCTGACATGGCTGCCAACATGGGTCTAATGTGGCAGCCTGTGTGATAGTTGGCCCAACTTGAATTTGGCCCACAAATTTTAGTTACAGCCCATGTGATATCAGCCCAATTAAATTTGAGCCCACATGTTTTAATTGTGTCCCAAGTTCTAAACAGCCCAATTAGAATTTTGCTCATTACTTTTGGTCCGATCGTTCTAAGCAAAGGAATTACAGCTTAGGCCAGATTTCATTAATTCTTTTTTTTTTGCATCAAGAAATTTCATTAATTCGGTCCATTAACGTTTGGAGCATATAGTGTCAAAATAAAAACTTTTGGAGCATATACGGTACATTCTTAAAGGGTTACTACTATCATATTATCACTAGATTACAGATAATAAAATACAGCCCTGAAATAAAAGAAAAAAACGTATTGTGCTAATTACAAACAAGTTTCCTAAAGGCCTCCGGACGTCGTCCACAGCGCATCACCGCATGGTGGACGGCAGGACTCCAGCGTCCGTGATGACAGCGCTCAACGCCATCTTAGCTCGTGTCTGGTGCCGCTGGATTCATGGATGCGTGACTGTGGAGGGAGATTGCGAGCGCCTCGCCACCACTGTACCACTTGCCCTCACGGCCTCAACCACGCACGGGCGGACAAACACATCTGACGACATCGGGGTCGCTCGCGGCTCAACAGGTAGCCGTCCCGCCGGCGGCGTAGCCCTTGGACGCCAATGCTTGGGAAGTGGAGGCCGTCACAAGGTTTGGCCTTCGGTAGCATCGTCGAGCACGACGCAACTCTCCAGCGACCGGTCGACGCAGACCCCTCGCGGCCCAGCGCGGCACCAGCAGAAGATTTGATGGTGGCCTGGACGACTTGGGGACTGTACTTGCCTTCTGACAGGGGATGGAGGAAGGGAGATACTGGGCATGGGAGAAGATGGGGACTAGGGGAATCGGCGGCGGGAAAAAAATCTGGAGGAAGGATGGCGCTGGGAAGAGTGTGGCTGAAGAAGGCGCTGGATGCCCGGCGGATGTGAAGCCGGCGGCTGCTGCGGGGTGGGGAAGAAAGAGCAGGGGTTGGATAGGAATCAGAGTACCACCGTTGGATTCGAGAGGACCGGACGGCTGTCTGTGGCGATCCGTGGGAGGGTGTGTTGAACCAATCAGAGCGCACGGTTTTCATCACACAGGATACATGTATCTAACCCTAATGGGCCACAGCCCATCAACAAGCAAGGCAGCCAAGATTCTGAACATTTTTTTCTATTTTCCAAATAACTATGTAGGGGATCCTAAAAAAGCTAAGCAGGGCACTCTTCTGAAGTAATTTGCACAAACATTAGCATTTGGGTAATCATATATACCCCAACACAGTTATTACATCTAACTAGTGCATATCCCCGTGCGTTGCAACGGGCGAAAAAATCGCAAATAAAATGCTTGTTTATTCACCACACTATTCTTGTGATTTCTCCCAAATACAGACCCTTTCGGATATACCTTTGCTCCAAGCATGTTTCATTATGAACATAAAGATAAACACTTCTCTTTCAAATACTTTCACGCACAAACTTCACCAATGTTGCCAATTTTGGAAAAGCCAACGTCAAAGCTGCAATCTTAACATCGTCTTCTCATGATCAACCTTCGACGATGCTAATATGAAGGACGTTGATTTCGAGGGCACACTCACTGGCTACATTGACCTTCAGAAGCTATGCAAAAACAACAAAATCAATGAAGGCACAAGATTGGAGCTGGGATGCAGGTAATTCAATCATAGAAACATTTATGGCAGCATCGGCATCCTCCAACACGATTAGTAAGCAGGTCTGTTATAGAGCACCAGAAGTTTGGAAACAAGGGTCCTTTCACTCCCCTTGAAAATATGTATGTACAACCCTCCACATATCATAAATATTCAGCAAATACATACCACAGCTGCAGTTAATCTGTGCAAACACAATTTACACGGAAGGAAGAACATTATGTTTCCCATGATTTTCTTTGTAGATATGTGGTTCAGAATTCAGCAACAGCATGCCATCACTGATGATGCATGAGTTGGATGACATGCATTCTGTACTAAGTACCAATGTACACTCGGGAAGTGATCAGACCCTAGAGTACTGTGCATTTGCTTGACAACATTATTTGCCTCCTCCTGGGTTGGTTTGTCCTGCCATTATGAAAAGGTAGTTTAGGTTCTTGTAGGAAAAATATCTAACATGTGGCATACACCAACTTGGAATCTCAAAACTGAACATTTATTGTGAACAATTCAAACTTCTATTTGCAAACCGATATGAGGGGAATGATAATATATCAAAACATGGTAAAAAAAACTGTAATTTGGCATTAGATCATCTTATGGGTGTATAAGCTTGGCATAAATTTTTCTGGAGATTTTACGGATGTTTGACTATACATTGTTGATAAATGGATTCACACCTCACGCGTTCCCTCTCGAAACGAGAATTCTTCCCCAGAGATGGTTCAGTTTTTAAGTAATTTACATGGATTTTTTTACGAAACCTTCTCAATTTTTAGCATAACCTCTATTTTCATACCATGGCACAATTTTTTTAGCACAGTTTTAGATTACATAAAGAACAGTAAAAAGAAAGGATGCTATTTTAAAAAAAATACATGGTGAATTTTCTAATGATGCGATCAACATTTATTAGGACATTTAAACATTTTTTAAGTATATAATAATTTATTTTTAATGAATAATGAACATTATAGTAGTTGATGTAGAATTTAAAAAATTTTATTCTAAAATTAACAGAAAAAACATCAAGAAAATAGGGAAAATATGCAAAGGAAAACTTTGTGCATGTCATTTGTTTATTTTTGCTTTAAAAAAAATTATGCACATTTATTAATTGAAAACTGATACAATTGGGCTGAAATTCCTAGGCCAAGCTCACAGTTTTCTTTGTATTTATATCATTCATTTTACCCGTTCTACACTATTCATTGCTTTTTTTTGTGTTTCATTTTTTTTCCTTTTCACTTTTTCTTTCTTTTTAAATTTTAAATTTTAATTTTTTTTTATTTTCTATAAAAAATTATCCAATAGAAGGTGTACATTTATTTGTATGCATACGTAACATTTTTTGATACATGTTGAACTTTTTCAAATACATGATAAACATTATTTTTCAAGATACATGTTGTGACCAATTTTTTGAATTTATTTTAAACATTTTTAAATGCAAGTTGGACATTTTTGCTACTCGTGCGAAACATTCCTTCACTCAAATATGATTGTTCAAAGCTACATGGCCCTGGTTCAATCCGTGGCATTAAAAGTGTGGCTGTGTATATTTTACTAATTGAAAATGTCCAATTTATATCACAACAACATAGTTGCCAAGTGGGAAGGAGCTAACCGTTTAAAATTCGTATCTCAGGTTTGAGTTCAATTCATGTGAAGTTCTTTTATTAATTAAAAAATGCGGCGTACCCCTATGGAATTGTTACATGTACTATAATACATATATGTTGTTTTGTAGGAGTTTCAAAAAAATTAGAGATGATTTAATATTTTCTATATTTTAAATTAATTTATG
The DNA here is from genome assembly GCA_011799875.1 of Thinopyrum elongatum. NCBI lineage: Eukaryota > Viridiplantae > Streptophyta > Magnoliopsida > Poales > Poaceae > Thinopyrum > Thinopyrum elongatum. The sequence goes on from CM022303.1 coordinate 73,718,637, forward strand.
TGTGCTTATTAGAGGTAATTCCATTTGATGTATATGTAAGTCAAATAAAAACATTTCAATTTTGTAAGGAACTATGTTTTTTAAGCACATATCGTAGAAATAGATGAAAATGTCAAAAGATACTTAGGGATAACTCCAACTTCTATTTGCAACCTATTGAAAAAATGATAATAATATCAAAATATGGAAGAAAATTCTTATAATTGGGTAACATTTTAGGGGATTTCGTGAATGTTCGCTATATGATGACATATTATTGCCTACGCGTGCAAATTACTAAAAGTACGGTCAGTCTGCGAACTGTGGCCTACCAGGCAAGAAACATAGAGGTTAGTGCTACGTGGTCCGCTTGCCCGGTCAACCCCTGCAAAAAGCAAAAAGAAAAAAATAACATGCGTTATATGTAAGAACTTAGAAATGCATGTAAGACAGACATATATGTTGCCCAGCGATAGTGACCAAGGCATATGTAAGCGTGAGGTCTCTACTTCGATCCCGTCCCGTCGATTATACTTTTTAAATTAAGAAACCATATTTTTTTCTATAAAATAAATATTTTAGAGCGGCCCAACGTCGGACACACCAACAGTCCGTATTTTTCTCTGAAAAAAGCAACGTTGGGACGGAAGTAGCAAGTCGCGACGGCTATTTATCGCATTAAGTGATCCCGATGATTCGAACGTGGGGTGTTTCGATCATGTATAGAGATGCATGCCACTGCGCCACTGTTGGCTTCGTGTTGCATATTAGAGTCGCACTCTATTTGAGATAAAATACCGAAGGGTTTTTCTTATTTCTCTATTTTTTTCTTTCTTTTTTTGTTTGGTTTTTTTCCTCTGGCTTCCTTTTTTCGTTAATAATATTTGTTTTCTATTCATTTCTTGTTTTTTCATTCTACGTTCTTTGTTTTCTTTTTTTTTCTCCATTTTTTGTTGTTCTTTTGTGTTTTCTTATGTTTGTTTTTATTTTCACTCTACATTTTCGCACATGTCAAAAACATTTTGTAACAAGTATCAACATTTTTGTATACACGTTCAACATTGTCCGACGCTTATTCAACATTTTTCAAATACTTCTTCAACACTCTAATAGTTATTCAATATTTTTCAAATACTTGTTCAATATTTTTAATAATTATTCAATATTTTTCAAATACTTTGTTCAACATTTTTCATATACCCGTTCACATTTTTTAATACCTATTCAACAATTTTCAAATACTTTTTCAACATTTTTAATACTTATTCAATAATTTTAAATACTTGTTCAATATTTTTCAAATTCTTGTTCAACATTTTCCAATACTTGTTCAACATATATCATATACTTGTTCAACATTTTTCATGTAATCGTTTAACATTTTTAAGACTGGTTCAAACATTTTTCAAATATTTATTCAACATTTTAAAAAAATACTCAACTTTTTTCAAAGACATGTTCCACATTTTTTAATACTTATTCAACATTTTCTAAATGTGTTTTTGAAGATTGTTTTTGTAATATATACATATATATGTGTAGAATATTTTTAAAGTATAAATAAAAGTACAAAAATGAAGCAAAAAATGAGAACAGAAAACAGAAAAAAATAGGTTGTGGCCCCCGCGCTGCTGGGCCGGCCTATCTGTGGCTCCCTCCGGCGCGAGCGCAGCACCTTGCTCGCTGAATGCTAGAAATAGCAGCGCGCAGTAGTAGCAGCAGTCCATTTTTCTACAATAAAAACATCAGAAGGCACAACAGCAATACGTTTTTTCCATTTTAAAAAAGGAAGCAACGTTGGGACGACGCATCACCAATGGTGCATTTTTTTCCTAGAAAGATGCACCAGCTGGTCGTCCATGACGGTTTGAACAACTTATGGAAAAACTAAACCTTTCATTTGTGGGTCGAGAACGCATGACACGTCAGCATGAGCCATCCATGACAGTCTGTTTGGTGTACAGCTGGTTGATTCATGACGGTATCCGTGACGGTTCATCGTGAGGGCAGCAGTACTGTTGGGCTTGCCCTCATCTTGCTAATCCGTGACGGACTTCATGACGAAACGGAGAAATCCGTCATTGATTATGACGGTTTTTGAGAACGTCAACAGAAATCCGTCATGGAATAACAGTTTTCTTGTAGTGGTTCGAGGGACGTCACCGAGCTGAACGTGTGCAGATCGCGGAGGTGCCGTGCGTTCGGTACTTGATCGGTTGGATCGCGAAGATGTTCGATTACATCAACCGCGTTACTAAACGCTTCCGCTTTCGGTCTACGAGGGTACGTGGACACACTCTCCCCGCTCGTTGCTATGATTCTCCTAGATAGAGCTTGCGTGATCGTAGTAATTTTTTTGAAATACTACGTTCACCAACAGTGGCATCCGAGTCAGGTCTATGCGTAGATGTTATATGCACGAGTAGAACACAAAGAGTTGTGGGCGATAATAGTCATACTGCTTACCAACATGTCATACTTTGATTTGGCGGTATTGTTGGATGAAGCGGCTCAGACCGATATTACGCGTACGCTTACGCGAGACTGGTTCTACCGACATGCTTTGCACACAGGTGGCTAGTGGGTGTCAGTTTCTTCAACTTTAGTTGAATCAAGTGTGACTACGCCCGGTCCTTGTTGAAGGTTAAAATAGCACACTTGACGGAAAATCATTGTGGTTTTGATGCGTAGGTAAGAACGGTTCTTGCTCAGCCCGTAGCAGCCACGTAAAACTTGCGACAACAAAGTAGAGGACGTCTAACTTGTTTTTGCAGGGCATGTTGTGATGTGATATGGTCAAGACATGATGCTATATTTTATTGTATGAGATGATCATGTTTTGTAACAGAGTTATTGGCAACTGGCAGGAGCCATATGGTTGTCGCTTTATTGTATGCAATGCAATCGCCATGTAATAGTTTTTTACTTTATCACTAAGCGGTAGCGATAGTCGTAGAAGCAATAGTTGGCGAGACGACAACGATGCTACGATGGAGATCAAGGTGTCGCGCCGGTGACGATGGTGATCATGACGGTGCTTTGGAGATGAAGATCAAATGCACAAAATGATGATGGCCATATCATATCACTTATATTGATTGCATGTGATGTTTATCCTTTATGCATCTTATTTTGCTTGGTTCGACGGTAGCATTATAAGATGATCTCTCACTAAATTTCAAGGTACAAGTGTTCTCCCTGAGTATGCACCGTTGCGAAAGTTCATCGTGCCGAGACACCACGTGATGATCGGGTGTGATAAGCTCTACGTTCATATACAACGGGTGCAAGCCAGTTTTGCACACGCAGAATACTCGGGTTAAACTTGACGAGCCTAGCATATGCAGATATGGCCTCGGAACACTGAGACCGAAAGGTCGAGCGTGAATCATATAGTAGATATGATCAACATAGTGATGTTCACCATTGAAAACTACTTCATCTCACGTGATGATCGGACATGGTTTAGTTGATTTGGATCACGTAATCACTTAGATGATTAAAGGGATGTCTATCTAAGTGGGAGTTTTTGAGTAATATGATTAATTGAACTTTAATTTATCATGAACTTAGTACATGATAGTATTTTGCATGTCTATGTTGTTGTAGATCAATGGCCCGTGCTACTGTTCCTTTGAATTTTAATGCGTTCCTAGAGAAAGCTAAGTTGAAAGATGATGGTAGCAACTACACGGACTGGGTCCGTAACTTGAGGATTATCCTCATTGCTGCACAGAAGAATTACGTCCTGGAAGCACCGCTAGGTGCAAGACCCGCTGCAGGAGCAACGCCGGACGTTGTGAACGCCTGGCAGAGCAAAGCTGATGACTACTCGATAGTTCAGTGTGCCATGCTTTACGGCTTAGAACCGAAACTTCAACGACGTTTTGAACGTCATGGAGCATATGAGATATTCTAGGAGTTGAAGTTAATATTTCAAGCAAATGCCCGGATTGAGGGATATGAAGTCTCCAATAAGTTCTACAGCTGCAAAATGGAGGAGAATAGTTCTGTCAGTGAATATATACTCAAAATGTCTGGGTATCATAATCACTTGACTCAGCTGGGAGTTAATCTTCCGATTGATAGTGTCATTGACAGAGTTCTTCAATCACTGCCACCAAGCTACAAAAGCTTCGTGATGAACTATAATATGCAAGGGATGGATAAGACAATTCCCGAGCTCTTCGCAATGCTAAAGGCTGCGGAGGTAGAAATCAAGAAGGAGCATCAAGTGTTGATGGTCAATAAGACCACCAGTTTTAAGAAAAAGGGTAAAGGGAAGAAGGGGAACTTCAAGAAGAACAGCAAGCAAGTTGCTGATCAAGTGAAGAAGCCCAAGTCTGGACCTAAGCCTGAGACTGAGTGCTTCTACTGCAAAGGGACTGGTCACTCGAAGCGGAATTGCCCCAAGTATTTGGCGGATAAGAATGATGGCAAGGTGAACAAAGGTATATGTGATATACATGTTATTGATGTGTACCTTACTAATGCTCGCAGTAGTGCCTGGGTATTTGATACTGGTTCTGTTGCTAATATTTGCAACTCAAAACAGGGACTACGGATTAAGCGAAGATTGGCTAAGGACGAGGTGACGATGCGTGTGGGAAATGGTTGCAAAGTCGATGTGATCGCCGTCGGCACGCTACCTCTACATCTACATTCGGGATTAGTTTTAGACCTGAATAATTGTTATTTGGTGCCAGCGTTAAGCATGAACATTATATCTGAATCTTGTTTGATGCGAGATGGTTATTCATTTAAATCTGAGAATAATGGTTGTTCTATTTATATGAGTAATATCTTTTATGGTCATGCACCCGTGAAGAGTGGTCTATTTTTATTGAATCTCGATAGTAGTGATACACATATTCATAATATTGAAACCAAAAGATGCAGAGTTGATAATGATAGTGCAACTTATTTGTGGCACTGCCGTTTGGGTCATATTGGTGTAAAGCGCATGAAGAAACTCCATACTGATGGACTTTTGGAATCACTTGATTATGAATCACTTGGTACTTGCGAACCATGCCTCATGGGCAAGATGACTAAAACTCCGTTCTCCAGAACAATGGAGCGAGCAACAGATTTATTGGAAATAATACATACTGATGTATGCGGTCCGATGAATATTGAGGCTCGCGGTGGATATCGTTATTTTCTGACCTTCACAGATGATTTGAGCAGATATGGGTATATCTACTTGATGAAACATAAGTCTGAAACATTTGAAAAGTTTAAAGAATTTCAGAGTGAAGTGGAAAATCATCGTAACAAGAAAATAGAGTTTCTGCGTTCTGATCATGGAGGAGAATATTTAAGTTACGAGTTTGGTCTTCATTTGAAACAATGCGGAATAGTTTCGCAACTCACGCCACCCGGAACACCACAGCGTAATGGTGTGTCCGAACGTCGTAACCGCACTTTATTAGATATGGTGCGATTTATGATGTCTCTTACTGATTTACCGCTATCGTTTTGGGGTTATGCTTTAGAGACGGCTGCATTCACGTTAAATAGGGCACCATCTAAATCCGTTGAGACGACACCTTATGAACTGTGGTTTGGCAAGAAACCCAAGTTGTCGTTTCTTAAAGTTTGGGGCTGCGATGCTTATGTGAAAAAGTTTCAACCTAATAAGCTCGAACCCAAATCCGAGAAATGTGTCTTCATAGGATACCCAAAGGAGACTGTTGGGTACATCTTCTATCACAGATCCGAAGGCAAGACATTCGTCGCTAAGAATGGATCCTTTCTAGAGAAGGAGTTTCTCTCGAAAGAAGTGAGTGGGAGGAAAGTAGAACTTGATGAGGTAACTGTACCTGCTCCCTTACTGGAAAGTAGTTCATCACAGAAATCAGTTCCTGTGACTCCTACACCAATTAGTGAGAAAGCTAATGATGATGATCATGTAACTTCAGATCAAGTTACTACCGAACCTCGTAGGTCAATTAGAGTAAGATCCTCACCAGAGTGGTACGACAATCCTGTTCTGGAGGTCATGTTACTTGACCATGACGAACCTACGAACTATGAGGAAGCGATGATGAGCCCAGATTCCGCGAAATGGCTTGAGGTCATGAAATCTGAGATGGGATCCATGTATGAGAACAAAGTGTGGACTTTGGTTGACTTGCCCGATGATCGGCAAGCCATAGAGAATAAATGGATCTTCAAGAAGAAGACTGACGCTGACGGTAATGTTACTGTCTACAAAGCTCGACTTGTTGCGAAAGGTTTTCGACAAGTTCAAGAAGTTGACTACGATGAGACCTTCTCACCCGTAGCGATGCTTAAGTCCGTCCGAATCATGTTAGCAAATTGCTGCATTTTATGATTATGAAATTTAGCAAATGGATGTCAAGACTGCATTCCTGAATGGATTTCTGGAAGAAGAGTTGTATATGATGCAACCTGAAGGTTTTGTCGATCAAAAGGATGCTAACAAAGTGTGCAAGCTCCATCGATCCATTTATGGAGTGGTGCAAGCATCTCGGAGTTGGAATAAATGTTTTGATAGTGTGATCAAAGCATATGATTTTATACAGACTTTTGGAGAAGCCTGTATTTACAAGAAAGTGAGTGGGAGCTCTGTAGCATTTCTAATATTATATGTGGATGACATATTGTTTATTGGAAATGATATAGAATTTCTGGATAGCATAAAAGGATACTTGAACAAGAGTTTTTCAATGAAAGACCTCGGTGAAGCTGCTTATATATTGGGCATCAAGATCTATAGAGATAGATCAAGACGCTTAATTGGACTTTCACAAAGCACATACCTTGATAAAGTTTTGAAAAAGTTCAAAATGGATCAAGCAAAGAAAGGGTTCTTGCCTGTGTTACAAGGTGTGAAGTTGAGTCAGACTCAATACCCGATCACTGCAGAAGATAGAGAGAAAATGAAAGTCATTCCCTATGCTTCAGCCATAGGTTCTATCATGTATGCAATGCTGTGTACCAGACCTGATGTGTGCCTTGCTATTAGTTTAGCAGGGAGGTACCAAAATAATCCAGGAGTGGATCACTGGACAGCGGTCAAGAACATCCTGAAATACCTGAAAAGGACTAAGGATATGTTTCTCATTTATGGAGGTGACAAAAAGCTCGTCGTAAATGGTTACGTCGATGTAAGCTTTGACACTGATCCGGATAACTCTAAGTCACAAACCGGATACGTATTTAAATTGAACGATGGAGCTGTCAGTTGGTGTAGTTCTAAGCAAAGCGTCGTGGCGGGATCTACGTGTGAAGCGGAGTACATAGCTGCTTCGGAAGCAGCAAAAGAAGGAGTCTGTATGAAGGAGTTCATATCCGATCTAGGTGTCATACCTAGTGCATCAGGTCCAATGAAAATCTTTTGTGACAATACTGGTGCAATTGCCTTGGCAAAGGAATCCAGATTTCACAAGAGAACCAAGCACATCACACTACTAGAAATTAAGCCAATAACGACCAACATCTAACATGTCTCGGTTGTTATTCTTACGATGAGCTAGTCCCACGTTTAAACTAACCCCACGAAACCTCCCCAACAGCGATGGATATGCCCGTCGTAAGTTTGGTGGTCGTTGTTGATTAATACTCCATATATTTGATACTTTTATTTTAGAGTAATTAGCGTCCTTATCTGATGAAACGAGGGAGATAAAAGGAAGATAAATAAAAGTCACTTCTAACTATCCCTACAGTCTCGCGTCCAGGTAAACCACGGTGGCGCATCCCCTCTCAGATTGAGCCGCTCGCCGCCGCAGCCGCCACCGCCATGAACGCCGCATGCCCACGTCGTCCCCTCGCCTCCTCATCGCAGGACGCTGACCCAGATGCGCTCGCTGCCGAGGACGTCCGAGTGGACCGGATCCCTTGGTCGGGTGCTCGACGAGCAGCGCAACGGGGTCCAGAGGATTAACGCCGAGGTCAGTTCCGCATCCATCGGATCTAGTAGCTCAGTGACGAGGTCAATACTCCTACGTGTTGGTCGGATCTAGCTCGGTGATGAGGTCAGTGTTGCTACCGCATCGGCCGTATGTCGTAGCGGGCTGGTGATATTTGGAGTGGATCGCTAATGGTTTCCCTGCAGTTCTTATTCAGGTCTTTAGATGGGAGGGGAAGGCAGAGGCGGATACGATGCAGGACTCGTGTAGGATGGAGAAAGGGTGCAGCTGCTGCTCAATGCGAAACAGAGGTTGAATTCGGGTTCTAATCTCTCGCATGGCATGAACAGGACAGATATTGGGGACGAGCATTGTTGGGACGTGCAAAGGCTGCCGTGTAGCAGGTAATTAACTAACTAAATTCTTCACTCTGACCATTTTTGGTTGAGATTTTTCAATTTGAAAGTGAAGATGTAAACCTGGATGCAGGTTTGTGGAGGTGATGGCGCCAGTCTTGTGAAGGGATGCTTGGAGATGCGTGTGGCACTGATCTAGGTACGTGCATACACTTTTCAGAACAAAGACGTTTTTTGACTTGCCTGATCTGAAAGTGAGGTCAATGTGTTTGGCTGCTGATTATTTTTAACTTGTACGTACTTGATTGATAATTTTGGCTTGTGTGAACTGAAAAGAAGAGTTAACGAGTTTGATTTTCAGAATGACCTCATCAATCGATGGCCTATTGACTCCTACATCTGGAGATGTGTCAATGTAAGCATAGCCTAATTATTGAGCAACAACGTCTAAAAAGATATCATGTGCAATATATAGTCATGTATACCTGATGTATAATTTTTTTTCACTTTTGATTTAATTTGTTAGAATCCCGAAGAGCAGATTGCCATTGTAGACGCTCAGTACATGGTCCATTGTGCAGTTCCCATGCTCCAGGACGAGGTAATTGCAAGTTTTTCTTGTAAGCTTAAACTTCTCAAAAATTGATGCCTCCTTGCATGCTCTGTTTTTCACATGCTCACCACTTGGAAGCTCCTCTTCTCCTCTAGGGTGACAAAGAAAAGCCAAGAGGCCGTTTTGAGGTATGTATATCACTCACTCTTGAGAAGAATGGTAGTTTTTTTAAGCAGATGAGAATAATATTTGGTGTTAATTTGTTGGGTATATGTGTTAAAAAATTAGTTGGGTATATAACAACAACAAAAAAAAGTTCATTTTTTTCTGAGAAATAAAATAACTCAAGTTTTGCTTGAATTAGAAAAGAAACATTCCAATTAATATTTGCTTAAAATAGTTTTCCTTTGTCGCATAAGGATAAGGACTATTGAAGAATTCAAGTGGAAACTTGTTCCTTTATGATATTATCCTCTTTGCTAGTTCTTTTATATGTAGTGACATATAAACCATTAGTGTTTTTTGTAGAACGGATGGTCCACCTTAAAAGTAACATCACGAGGCATTGTAGTCATTGGTGAAGGATGATAAGAACTTGTGATGGTGTCTCATGAGTGAAGAGAAAATATTTACTGGTTGTTACTTGATTTTTTTGGTACAAATGAACATCTATATTGGTTGTTCTGGATAGTGTTTTTGGTTAGTAATTTCGCAATGGTTTTTTTATCTCCAGATATGTATGTGGGGGAATTAGAGACATTGCGAGGACCAGCATTAAGTAAGGCGGAATTGGTTTCTAAACTACAAGCTTGTGAGCAAGCGAGGCAAGTGCTCGAAGCAAAGTTCAATGGCATGGTGCAAGAGGTGTTAGAAATTAAGTGTATTGTGTCTGGTATATCAGTAAGTGATAGTTCTCATGGAAGCCAACTTGAAGTTTCCTAAAGGATATTTTAATGTATGTCAGATTATTGGTATATTTATTAATAAAAGAGGATATGATCCTTTCAAACCATATTCTCTTGTTTTTACATTAATGTGGATGTTAATATTGAAATGTTGGATGCTGCATAAAGTGATTGTTGAACGCAAAATTATACTAAATATAAGTGGTTCTGTAGGATATCAATGTGTGAAGAGAGTGGTCGCTAATGATACTTTGATTAGCATGATAACATTATTAGCGACGACAATTGTGGTCGTTATTTCCATGGGATTGACGACCGCACACCATCCCGTCATTACAAGAATAACGGCCACAAAAGGTATGTGGTCGTTATACTTTTAACAACGGAGCCTACTACAAGCAGCAGATTGTGGTCGTTAATGACCTTTAACGACCACAATCCGACCTTTAACGACCACATATACCATCGTTAAAAACCGTTTTCCTAGTAGTGTCAAGAGACGCTTCAATTCCATCCGCGATCAAATCAAGGAGGGAGACATAGAGATTTACAAAATACATACGGATCTGAATGTTGCAGACCCGTTGACTAAGCCTCTCTCACGAGCAAAACATGATCAACACCAAGACTCCATGGGTGTTAGAATCATTACTGTGTAATCTAGATTATTGACTCTAGTGCAAGTGGGAGACTGAAGGAAATATGCCCTAGAGGCAATAATAAGGTTGTTATTTATATTTCCTTATATCATGATAAATGTTTATTATTCATGCTAGAATTGTATTAACCGGAAACTTAGTACATGTGTGGATACATAGACAAACATAGTGTCACTAGTATGCCTCTACTTGACTAGCTCGTTAATCAAAGATGGTTAAGTTTCCTAGCCATAGACATGAGTTGCCATTTGATGAAAGGGATCACATCATTAGAGAATGATGTGATTGACAAGACCCATCCGTTAGCTTAGCACGATGATCGTTTAGTTTGTTGCTATTGCTTTCTTCATGACTTATACATGTTCCTATGACTATGAGATTATGCAACTCCCAAATACCGAAGGAACACTTTGTGTGCTATCAAACGTCATAACGTAACTGGGTGATTATAAAGATGCTCTACAGGTGTCTCCGATGGTGTTTGTTGAGTTGGCATAGATCGAGATTAGGATTTGTCACTCCGATTGTCGGAGAGGTATCTCTGGGCCCTCTCGGTAATGCACATCATATGAAGCCTTGCAAGCAATGTGACTAATGAGTTAGTTACGGGATGATGCATTACAGAACGAGTAAAGAGACTTGCCGGTAACGAGATTGAACTAGGTATTGAGATACCGACGGTCGAATCTCGGGCAAGTAACATACCGATGACAAAGGGAACAACGTATGTTGTTATGCGGTTTGACCGATAAAGATCTTCGTAGAATATGTGGGAGCCAATATGAGCATCCAGGTTCCGCTATTGGTTATTGACCGGAGATGAGTCTCGGTCATGTCTACATAGTTCTCGAACCCGTAGGGTCCGCAAGCTTAACGTTCGATGACGATTGTTATTATGAGTTTATGTGATTTGATGTACCGAAGGTTGTTCGGAGTCCCGGATGAGATCACAGACATGACGAGGAGTCTCAAAATGGACGAGACATAAAGATTGATATATTAGAAGGCTATGTTTGGACACCGGAAAGGTTTCGGATAGGTTCGGGCATTTTCCGGAGTACCGGGGGGTTACCGGAACCCCCCGGGGAGTCAGTGGGCCTTATTGGGCCTTAGTGGAAGAGAGGAGGAGGCGGCCAGGTGGAGGGCGCGCCCCCCAAGCCCAATCCGAATTGGGATGGGGGGCCGGCCCCCCTTTCCTTCTCCCTCTCTCCCTCTTCCTTCTTCTCCTACTCCAACTAGGGAAGGGGGGAAACCTACTCCTACTGGGAGTAGGATTCCCCCCTTGGGTGCGCCCCTTGAGGCCGGCCGGCCCCCTCCTCCCCTCCTTTATATACGGAGGAGGGGGGCACCCCATAGACACACAAGTTGATTGTTTTAGCCGTGTGCGGTGCCCCCCTCCACAGATTTTCACCTCGGTCATATTGTCGTAGTGCTTAGGCGAAGCCCTGCGGCGGTAACTTCATCATCACCGTCACCACGCCGTCGTGCTGATGAAACTCTCCCTCGGCCTCAGCTGGATCTAGAGTTCGAGGAACGTCACCGAGCTGAACGTGTGCAGATCGCGGAGGTGCCGTGCGTTCGGTACTTGATCGGTTGGATCGGAAAGACGTTCGACTACATCAACCGCGTTACTAAACGCTTCTGCTTTTGGTCTACGAGGGTACGTGGACACACTCTCCCCGCTCTTTGCTATGCTTCTCCTAGATAGATCTTGCGTGATCGTAGGAATTTTTTTGAAATACTACGTTCACCAACAATTTTATTCCAAGATAACAGAGTTACAATCCTCAGCGACTAAATCACTGGCACACGGAGGAGCTTGCCCCAGCCAGCATGCTGTGCTATCTCCACACCGTCCAAAGTTCGCTAAGCAATCTTCAACCCTACTATGATCACGAGAAATTTTTACAGGAAAAAAACCCTATCACTTAAGAGAAATTTAATCTCCTAGATCATATGGCCGTAGGCTGATCTATCCAAGGATGCATCAGATATAGCTTTAAGGGCTGAAGCACAATCTGATTGCACCATGATCGTGGAATTGGAATTCTCAACTGTCAGTTTAATTCCTACTAGTATAGCATGTAGCTCCGCTTCAAGGGCATCGTTGCAATGGAATAACTTGCGGTAAGCAGCAAAGATCACACCACTGCTTGCGTTCCTCAAGATCATACCCGAACCAGCCGAGCCATCTGTAATGTTAAAGGATCCATCCACTGACAGCGCCACCGCTCCTATCCGAGGGGGTGGCCAAGGTACACGGGGCATGGGGTTTATGCGGGCCTCACCCACGGCAAAGGTTTCAAAGAACACCGGAGACTTGCCCTTGATTATCTCATCCACTCCCCGTGAAATCTGATTGAATGTATTATGGTAGCTGAGAAGGAATGAACATGATACCTCTGGTGGTGGTATTGATTTACCATGTACCAGCTCATTCCGAAGGTGCCATGCTCTCCATAAGACCATGATAATTCTACTCCTGATAGACTCATGTGATTCTGTAAGGAGATGAAACAGCCATTCAGTTCCCGTCCACTTGATCATGGATCTGTTTGGTAGAGGCCAATGATTCTGCATCAAGTCCCAAAGGTTAGCAGCACTTGGGCAAGATATTAGCGCATGAAATGATGATTCCTGCTCCCGGTCACATAGCCTGCAGTACCCATTCAGACCAATATGCCTTCTTCTCTTTTCAGCATCCGTCGGCAGGGCGCCTGAGGCCACTTGCCAAGCAATGGAACCGCGGCATTCCACACTAAACGCCAGAGAGATCTATCTCCCGATGGATGAGTGATGGACGAACCTGGACAGAACTGATCATAGTGGTCCGCCATCGCGACATGATAAGCGCTCTTTACTGTCAACATGCCCGATTTCTCCCATGGCCAAGAAATAAAGTCCTCCCGTTGCCTCGTAGACGTTCTGATCTTGAGGATGGAGTCCACATCCGGCTGCCAAAAGTGTTGTTGTACCAGCTCCACCTTCCAATTACCGCGATCATCTAAGAATTCACTTACTCTGTTAAGGCGACAGTTCCTCTTGGGAGTAATGGGTGTGTACGGCGGACCACGTGGAATCCATGGATCCCTCCAAACACGAATATTTGCACCATTGCCAACACGCCATAACATGCCTTTCTTCACTAGTTCCAGGCCATACTCAATTCCTTTCCACACTGCCGAAGAGTTCCCTGAAAACACTGTATCAACCAAGCTACCGTTAGGGAAATATTTAGCTCGAAGGAGTCTAGCACACAGAGAATCCAGTGTCGTCAAGAGTCGCCAAGCTTGCTTAGCTAGCAATGCCTGGTTATAAGCCCTCATATCCCGGAATCCGAGACCTCCTTTAGACTTGGGTAGGATTAGCTTGTCCCATGCAGTCCATGCCATTTTCCGTCTGCCATTCTCCACCACCCACCAATATTGTCTCATCATTTTTGTTAGATCATCACACACGGAGAAAGGAAGTTTAAATATACTCATGACATAAACGGGAATGGCTTGTGCAACAGACTTGATTAACACTTCTTTGCTGGCTTGTGAGGAATACCTTTCGCTCCAGTCAATTAACCTCTTACTCAATCTGGATTGTAATGACTCAAACCGGCCCTTGTGCATACGACCTTCCGGTACAGGAAGGCCTAGGTACTTGGGCTCGAACTCCTGCTGAGTGACTTGAAGAATACCTTTCACTTCTTCAACCACCAGAGAAGGGCAGCTGTCAGCAAACAAGATGGAACACTTTGAAGGATTGATAAGTTGACCCGTAGCTGAAGCATAAGTGTTCAAAACATCCCTGACAATCACCGCTTGTTCCGAGGAAGCCCGAAAAAAGAGAAGGGAGTCATCTGCAAACAATAAGTGTGAAATAGCCGGAGCACCCCGGCAGATTTTTACAGCCTCAAGACCTCTTTCTTGTACAGCACCATGTAAAAGAGCGGATAATGCATCAGCGACAAAAAGAAACAGGAAGGGTGATAATGGGTCACCTTGACGCAGACCGCGAGACGGTGAAAACTGTTCCAGAGATTTTCCATTAAACTTCACCGCAAACTTTACCGAGCGCACACAGTCCATGACCTGGGCGGCCCACTCTCTCGCGAATCCCCACTTCTACAGCGCACGCTCCAAGAAAACCCAATCAACACGATCATAGGCTTTGGATAGATCCAACTTGTAAGCACAAAAATTATTGCCTCCAGCGCTGGTTTGTATATGGTGTATACACTCACAGGCAATGATCGAATTATCTGAGATAAGTCTACCCGGGATGAACGCACTTTGATTTTCAGATATGAGCTCTGTAAGGAGTGGTCGAAGACGATTTACCATGCACTTTGAAACTATCTTGTAGATCACATTACATAATGAAATAGGGCGGGAAATCCTTCAGGGAGGAGGGATGCTGAACCTTGGGTATTAACACAATAGAGGTGTATTTACACCCTCAGGCATCAACCCTGACACAAAAAACTGTTGCACCGCCTTCACAATTTCACCTTTCAACACTCCCCAATTCCTTTGATAGAACCTTGCAGGAAACCCGTCAGGCCCGGGTGCCTTCAGCGGGCCAATTTGAAAGAGCGGGCAACCCTAACTAAACTACATTGGCTTCCCTAACTAGGGCTGCCTCGACAATCAATGCTTTGGGTTGGAATTCTACTTCTTCCAATTCTGATTGCAGGACTTTGGTTGAAGCGAGGAACCTTGTTTTCAAATCAGGACAATGGAGGATCAGGCCGGTGCTTGCTGATTTCTTCAGGGCCACTTCAAGTCTTAGCTCCTTCAAGTGATACACATCCCTAGATCCCAGAATCCCCTTGCTCATGCACTTGTTAAGAAAGCTTTCTCAAACAGATATTCTCCTACTTGCTCCTTCCTACTCCCTCCTTCCCATAATATAAGAGCATTTTTGACACTACACTGTAGCAAGGTCTCTAGATGTAACTTCAAAATGGCCTTTGAAGCCATATCTTTTCCTTTGGGGAAAATTCTGTTGCTCAGGCTGTTAATGAATAAATTTGGCCCCCTTTGAGGTTTACAGTGTGCAAAAAAAGAGAAACTAGGGCTGCAACTCTTTGTCGCCCGGTTTCATCACGAAGGAGCGTGGGAGCAGCAGGTCGCCCTGAGCAGCTGATCGTCGAAGGAAGAGCAGGCATGGCTTGGTTGTGTGAGTTGTATGCTCCCCAAAATTGGGTGGTCGTTCAAAATTAAAAAATACTTGCTCCATAAAGAAATATAAGAGCGTTTATATTTCTTTACGGAAGGAGTAAATAAAAGTAGGGTCGTTCATGTTCAGCCTGTATTCTTTCCTTGACAAGTTTTGCACTTACAATTTTTCCGCGGACCATGCATCAAACTAGCTGATCAATGGAAAGTGCCTAAGATACTTGGACATTTCCCAATTACAGGCTTACACAGGAGACAGAGGACCAGGTGCGCGCAGCGCAGGCTCTCTGATTGAGTTCCTATCACACACTTTTGAGACAAAACAAATTCTAGCAGGTGCTGCGGAATTCAGCTACGTGTCTGAAACTGAATCAAACCTGGGCGCATCGCATTCATTCCCACCGCCTTGGGTTTCTTCATGATAGTGCACGACACAAAATCCAGGTGGCCGGACACGCCAAAATATCTTTGCAGGCAGTCAGGCTGCAAGTGGGATCGTCCGCGGGTTGCCCACTTATGCCCGCTGCGTCCCGGCTACTTATGTGGGCTTCCGCGGCTGTCCCACAAACACCAACGAAGAATAAGCGGTGTCCGCATAAGCCCACATAATGCAACTTAAGCTGCTGAACGAGTACGCACTAGTGCAGGGAGTTTGAGAGAATAGGTTTTTAGGGTTTCCGTGGGGCAAAGCCTCTCCACGTCTTTCTATATATAACAATCAGCATATACAATTACATACATACAAGGTACGTGTACACGACACGCTAGACCTATCTTAACACTCCCTCTCAATCTGAACTTCTACTCTGTACAAGGTTTAGATTGGTACTAAAACGGTCTAGCATCTGTCGGGTGGCTGGTTTAGTAAACACATCAGCCAGCTGATCGTTAGAAGAAATGAACCTGACCTCAAGAGCTCCAGAGGCAACACGCTCGCGCACAAAATGGAAATCAATCTCGATGTGCTTGGTACGCGCATGGAAAACTGGGTTGGCAGTCAGATATGTGGCCCTTAAGTTATCACACCATAGAACCGGAACTCGCTGCTGAGACACTCCAAGCTCTTTGAGTAGTGACTCTACACAGATGGCTTCAGCAGCTCCATTCGCCAAGGCTTTGTACTCGGCCTCTGTGCTGGATCTCGACACTGTCGGTTGTTTCTTCGAACTCCAGGAAATGAGGTTCGGTCCAACAAAGATGGCAAAACCTCCAGTTGATCGACGATCGTCCAGACATCCTGCCCAATCTGCATCAGTGAAGATACTAATGCTTGTAGAGACAGCCTTGCGAAACTTCAGCCATGTGTGCAATGTTCCTTTCACATAGCGCAAAATCCGCTTAACCGCTTCCCAATGAACATCAGTGGGCTGTGAGAGAAACTGGCACACCTTGTTTACTGCGAACGAAATATCCGGACGAGTGAGTGTTAAATACTGCAGTCCACCAACAACACTGCGATACCGGAAAGAATCATCGGTACTGAGAGGCTGTCTAGACACTCGTGCAAGCTGATCAGAAGTAGACAGCGGTGTGGAAGTAGGCTTACAATTCTCCATACTCACACGGTGCAACAGATCCAAGGCATACTTCCGTTGAGTCACTGTCATCCCCCCTGAATTGTATGACGCTTCCAGACCAAGAAAGTACTCCAACGGCCCGAGGTCCTTGATAGGAAAGCTGGCCGCAAGGGAGTGAACAAGACCTTCAACAGCACGTGGAGAAGATCTGGCAATGACAATATCATCCACATAGACAAGCATATAGATCTGAACATCCCGATAGCGGAAGAAAAACAGAGATGTATCTGCTTTGGAGGAGACGAAACCCAGCTCGAGAAGACGGGCACTGAGCCGAGCATACCATGCACGAGGGGACTGTTTGAGTCCATAGAGAGCGCGCTGTAGCTTGCACACATGCGAGGGAAAACGAGCATCCTCAAAGCCAGGGGGCTGCTGCATATAGACGTCCTCGGAGAGATACCCATGAAGGAAAGCGTTGCTGACATCAATCTGCCGAAGACTCCAACCGCGAGACACAGCCAGGGCAAGAACTAGTCGAACGGTGGCCGGCTTGACAACCGGACTGAACGTATAACCATAGTCAATGCCAAGCTGCTGAGTGAAACCACGAGCTACCAGTCGAGCTTTGTACTTATCAACAGAGCCATCTGGACGGTGCTTGGTCTTGAAGATCCACTTGCTCCCAACAACACTGACTCCGCGCGGTCGAGGCACAAGAACCCAAGTCTTGTTGTGGTGAAGAGCAGCAAGCTCATCAATCATCGTGGTACGCCAGGCAGTCTCACGGAGAGCATCACGATGAGAGACTGGCACCGCATGAAACGCGCGGCGACGGGGATCATAGCGGATGGTCCCATCAGTAGGGACAAGGGCACGGCGAGTATGATCGCGGGTGCGCGTAACCATGGTGTGTGCAGGAGCAGCTGGAGGCGTCGCGGTCGAGGGGGCAGGACTGCCCTCGACAGAAGGCGACGCGAGCTGCGGCGGCGATGGTGGAGCAGCATCCTCGATCACCGTGGCAGGCGACGGTGTGTCAGCGTGCGGCGAGGAGACCGCCGAGGACGGGCCGGTCGAGCCGGGCGAGGCGGCAGCTGACGGGCCGGCCGGGTCGGGCGACGAGGCAGCCGAGGGGCCAGGGGACGTGCATGTCCCATGCACGTCGATCGCCAGGGGGGTCGGCGCGGCGGCCACGTGGGGACGGCGGGTAGAGGGCGTGCATGCGCCATGCACGTCGATCGCCGGGGATGGAGCAGCCGAAGGTTCCTGCACAGGAGCAACAAGGCCTGAAACAGGCGCGTCAGTAGACAAATAGGACAAGTCGTATTTGCGCATATGGTCACCCGTAGCCGGTTCAGTGGGAGAAAAAGAGAGAACATCAGCCAAAGAAGAGACCGCAACGGTTACCCCAGGAGTGGCATAAGGAAAAACAGACTCGTCGAAAACAACATCACGAGAGATGTAGATATGTCCCGTGGAACGATCAAGACACCTGTATCCCTTATGCATCAGACTATAGCCCAAGAAAACACACATGGTGGAACGGAAAGCAAGCTTGTGTGCGTTATATTTGCGCAAACTGGGCCAGCAGGCGCACCCAAAAGTGCGAAGAAACTTGTAATCGGGTTGCACCTTAAGAAGACGATATATGGGTGTATCTTGTTGAAGAACAGGTGTGGGCATGCGATTAATGAGGTAGCATGCAGTAAGAAACGCTTCATCCCAAAAACGCAATGGGAGAGAAGAATGAGCCAGTAAGGCAAGACCTGTTTCTACAAGATGACGGTGTTTGCGTTCAGCAATCCCGTTTTGCTGAGAGGTGTGCGGGCAAGACACACGATGAGAGATCCCAGTGCGTTGAAAATAACGGTGCAGTCGGTGGTACTCACCACCCCAGTCCGACTGAACGGCTATGATTTTAGTGTGGAGAAGACGCTCAACATGAGCCTGAAAAGCATAAAACACTTGCTCAACATCAGACTTGTGCTTAAGGAGATAAATCCAAGAGAAGCGAGAATAATCGTCGACAAAGCTCACATAATACTTATAGCCTCCGGAAGAGGCAATAGCAGGCCCCCAAACATCAGAATGAATTAACTCAAGAGGCATAGTGGAAACATGATGAGATAAATTATAAGGCAATTGTCGACTTTTAGCACGCTGACAAGCATCACACACGGAAGTCTGGCGTTCAGAAGAACACACTAAATCATTATTCCTAACAATGTTTTGAACAATATTATTCGAGGGATGACCGAGACGTTGGTGCCACTGGGATGGGGTGGTCTTGACGCTGGGAGACGCTTGGCGGTTGGAGGAGGACGATGCGTGACTAAACGGGATGGGGTAGAGTCCGCCATGACATCTACCGTGAAGAAGGATTTTCTTCGTGGCCATGTCCTTAACAAGGAAAAAGAAACGGTGAAATTCCACAAAAAACATCATTGTCAAGGACGAGACGATAAACGGATAGGAGATGTTGATGAATATGTGGTAGACGAAGAATATTGCGTAAACGAAGAGATGAACCGGGTATAGTGGAATGACCAATATGCGAAATAGACAAACCTGCACCATTTGCCATTTGCCACTTGCACTTGATCCTTCCCGCCATAGCGCTCGTGGAAGTGTAGACGATCGAGATCATTCGTCAGGTGGTCCGTCGCACCGGTGTCCAGGATCCAGTGTGGCGGCTCATGGGAGGAGGATGTGGACGCGGAGTTGGCGGCGCGGTGGTCATGATCATAGCGGCTGCGACAGTCGCTCGCCTCGTGACCCCAATTCTTGCATTTCTGGCACCGGGGACGCCAGCGCCGATTGCGGCCGCCCCCGTTACCGCCTCCGTTGCCTCCTCCGTTGCGGCTGTTCCACACCATTGTTGTTGTTGCAGCCAGGGGCGCTGCCCTGGCTGGAGCCGTAGCCGACTGAGCCTGGCGGGAGGGAGCTGGCGGAGGGACGGCCACCACTCGGGCGTCAAGAGTCGGGCGCGCGGCCGGAGGTGTTGTGGTAGACCGGCCGGGACGCGGCATTGGCGGAGGACTACCAATCCTCAAGCTCCGATTGCTGCTGCTGAAGGGCCTCGTAATGAAGGACACTGGAGTAGAACGCGGGGAACGTGATGGGCACGCCCGCGAAGTTCATCGAAGCAGCAATGGGGTTAAACGCCGAGCCGAGCCCGGTCAGCATGTAGTCGATGATCTCATCATCGCGAAGGGGAGAGCCGGCGGCGACCATCGAATCAGCGAGGGCCTTGACCTTCTGCATATACTCGCCGGCGGGGCGATGTCCCTTCCTCAGCGCCTGGATCTGGCGCCGGAGGTTACGCACGCCGGCGCTGTTCTCAGCGGCGAACATGGTGTGCACGGCCGCCCAGGCGGCGGCCGCCGTCTTGCAGCCGATGAGTTGCGCGGAGATCTCCACGTTCATCGGTCCGAGGAGATGCCCGAGGACCTTCTGATCCAGCGTCCACCACTGCTCGTACTCAGGGTTGGACACGGTGCGGGCGGCCTCGCCGGTGCCGGTCGTCACGGTCGGCGTCGGCGCCCTGGCCGAGCCGTCGAGGAAGCCGTGGAGGCGAACTCCGACGAAGTTGGGAAGGGCAAGGGCCCTCCACAGCATGAAGTTGCTGCGGTCGAGCGAGACCGCGATGGGCGGAAGGACGGGGGTGGGAGCCGACACGGAGGGTGGGGCAATGACCGGGGCGACCGGGACGGGCACGGAGAGGGTGGAGAGCGTGAGCGCGGAGGAGGGGGTCATCGTGGCTGCCGGCGCGGTGGACATCGCGGCGGCCGCGAGAAAATTGCGGCGGCAGTGGTGGCGGCGGCGGGAGGAGAGGCGGCGGCGGCTAGGGTAGGCTCTGATACCAAGTTTGAGAGAATAGGTTTTTAGGGTTTCCCGTGGGGCAAAGTCTCTTCATGTCTTTCTATATATAACAATCAGCATATACAATTACATACGTATAAGGTACGTGTACACGACACGCTAAACCTATCTTAACACAGGGCGCCAACAACGACAACGCGTGGTCCTTGCGATCTTGCGGCGCTCGTAGCTCTCTGCCAAGCGGAGAGCAAAAAGGGCGACGTGGGTCGGCATGCGTATACGTACATACAAGCGGCGGCATCAGATGAAGAACATGTGCTCATCGTGCTCCAGAGCGCGCGCACCGTGCTCCTGGGCCTGGGACTGTAGGGACGCCATCCTATTGTCGTAGTAGTCCCTGTCGCAGATACCATTCTTCATGGACACTAGCTTGGGGACATGGTTGATGGGTGGAGGTTGGCATGCGGATGATGAATTGGAGTAACTCAGGGCCATCGATGTGCAGCGCGGTCTATAATGCTGGATAGTCTCGCGATCGAACAGCTAGCGGCGCCTCTGGCGAAGCTCTCGCGCGAGGGTAGGAATTAGAGGAGCGGCAGCATAGCAGGAGGACGCTTAAAGGCGGAGCTAGCGGGGCTTCTCCGGCTGCCGCTCGCCTTGGACTCATCCCCGCCCTAATCCCTCCTCGATCATGGCGTGGTCGCGTGTGAGCATGTGGGAGAGGTGGGTTTCGTGGGACAGCGCCAACATGCGGGTGTC
Organism: Thinopyrum elongatum; assembly: GCA_011799875.1. Classification (NCBI taxonomy): domain Eukaryota; kingdom Viridiplantae; phylum Streptophyta; class Magnoliopsida; order Poales; family Poaceae; genus Thinopyrum; species Thinopyrum elongatum. The sequence continues at coordinate 73,740,238 of CM022303.1, forward strand.
CACGAAAGGGATTTTTGTGGGCTTCAGAGTGGGCGCCGTCCACCTGCAGCGTGACCTGATTCAACGACGAAGATGGGAAACTGGGAAGCAAAGGTGGGCTCGATGCGGCGCCCGCGGGTTAGCCCACTTATCCCACTTCCTAAAACGTAAGTTACGTGGGTGTCCACGAACACCAGTTATGTGGGTTTTTAAGTGGGCACCGTGGGCAGCCCGCGTCCACTTGCAGCCTGAGCAGGCAGCTGCTAGGACGGCGAGGACCGTCCTGGTGTGTGAAAGAACTGAACTGAACCAAGCACCATCTTTCATTTCAATAGTCTATCTATAAAGCAGAGATGGCTCGAAAAGAAGGCAAAGCATCCCTATACAGTAGCCCAGCAGGTATTACTACACCAGCGCAGTGGCAACTTCAATTTCAAGCGATCGAACGGCGCGATGCGGAGCGCAGCTATAGCTTTCTTTGCCAAACCATCTCCCCTGATTCCGCGTAGCCGCCCCGATCGCTTTTGCCGCAATGTCAAAGAGGACGACGGCCCGGCCTGAATCATGCACCCGTCGAGCAGCAACCTCCAGACTTGCAAGTGTGGCCGACAAGGCACCACGCTCACCGCTCCATCAATGTCGCCGGCTCGGCGGAGCAGATGCGGCGAGGGGCGGACGCCCGCGGCCCTTACGTATGGTGTCTGACACCCCACACACCCTGAGTGTCAGACGAAACTACCTAGTCCACCCATGTAGGCTGTTCAGGACGTGCGCTCCCCACCTCGGGCGCACGACCGCCCTTGTACACTGCGCTCTCTCATGCGCCTGTACTGTAACCCTACATATACTTGATGAATACAGCAACAGCACCTAAGGTGCCTGACTCCAATTCTTCTCATGTTCACATGGTATTAGAGCAGGTTCTAGCCTGGAAAATATATAATAAAGCACCTGCACCCAGGCCCTCTCTATCTAGCCATCCATTTCCCGCATCGTGATTCGTGCAAGTACATTTTTTTTTTTATTTCTCCCACACAAAACATATCTTGAAGTTCAAACCTATGCAGCGTGGCAAAGCTTTCTAAGTAGAATCTAGGATAAATCTTTCAGATTTTTTTGTCAAACATAAATATATAAAATACGTTTTGTTTGATTAAAAAAAAAATCATATTTTTAGTATTTATGTCGGGCAAAAAATTCTGAAAGATTTATTCTAGATTCTAGTTAGAAAGCTTTGTCACGCTGCAATGGTTTGAACTCCAAGATATGTTTTATACGAGAGAAACAAAAAAGAGAAAAATTTCATCTAGAGAGTTAGTTGTGTCGCACGGATCTTAAAGCAATATTGGAGAGTTAGTATAGTAGGGCCGGGGTGCAGGTGCTCTAAAAATCCACGTCCGTTCCAGCCTTCACCTATAACTCCTCCTTCCGCTGCCCAACTTCCTGTCTACACCTAGCCATGGCGGCCCCTCCTCCGCCGCCACCACCTCCCCCACCCCCTCCTCGTACCAGCCCTGCTGGCCTTGGTGCTTCCGCCTCCCTTGCGACGCTGGTGCGCCCACAGCCATCGCTAGTGACGCCGTCTGCACTCACGCGCCGCGGCCCCCTCTTCCTGCCCGATCCCACCACCTCCTCCTCCGGCGGCCCCCAACCTCTCCCCTCTTGCCGGCGTCTACATCAACCAACACGTCCCCATCACCCTCACCCTCAACCCACCCAATTTCTCCCAGTGGAGGACCCTGTTCGAGGTCATGTTTCAGAAGAGCGCCGTCGTTGGCCACATCACTGGCGCGGCACGCCCCGGTGATGTCGACTGGGTCCAAGACGATGTGCACATCCTCTCCTAGCTGTACACACGCGTGAGCCCGGAGATCTTCCATCTCGTTCACCAGCGCGGTGCTACTGCTGCCGAGGTGTGGGCCGCGATCACCTCACTGCTCATGGAGAACGCCGAGCACCAAGCGGTCTTCCTCGCCACGGAGTTCCGACGCATCTAGCAGGGTGAGGCGTCCGTCATCGACTACTTCGGCCGTCTAAAGGAGTGTGCAGACCGCCTTGCTGATCTGGGTGAAACCACGACGGACCACAAGCAGGTCCTCAACATGTTCCGCGGGCTCCATCCTCGCCTCCGCTACGCCATCCCCATCCTCACGATGCAGACGTCGTTCCCCTCCTTCCTCCGCTGCCGCGCCTTCCTGCTCCTTGAAGAGAGCCGCCAGTCTACCGACGTCACCGACGAGATGGCACTCCATGTCGCCCGCGCCCCTCCTCCACTGAGCCCAAGCAGCGGCGGCAACAACCGTTGCAATGGAGGTGGCAGCTGCAACCGCAGCAGGGGCAAGGCTATGGACCACTCGGGTGGCTCGCGGCACGGCGGGGCCTCTTCATCGCGCGCGCCCACGCCGGCTCCACCCATCAACAGCACCCCTTGGACCAGCATGGTGCACACCTGGCCAATGTCGTGGCTCCCCCATGATCCTGGTGTCGGCGTCCTTGGTGTTATGGCATATAAGGTCAGGACATGTTGGTATGCATAATCTTGATAAGCTTATTAAAGGGGATCATATTCTTGGTGTTAAAGATGTTATCATTGACAAAGATAGACTTTGTAGCGCTTGCCAGATAGAAAAACAAGTTGGAGGAAGCCAGCCCATAAAAAACATCATGACTACAATAAGGCCACTTGAGCTACTTCATATGGATCTCTTCAGTCCCAATGCTTACAAGAGTCTCGGTGGTAACTCTTTCGGTTTAGTCATAGTTGACAATTTTTCCAAATTTACATGGGTGTTCTTTCTTGATGACTAATCGCAGATTCAAAAGATCTTCAAGACCTTTGCTAGGAAAGCCCAAAATCAGTTTGAGGTGAAGATCAATAAGGTTCAGAGCAACAACATAACGGAGTTTAAGAACATAAACGTGGATACCTTTCTTGACGAAGAAGGTATCTCACACGAGTTCTCGGCTACGTACACACCTGACTAAAATGGAGTTGTTGAGAGAAAGAATCGAACACTTATAGAGATGGCAAGAACACTTTTTGGCGGAAGCGGTGGAAACAGCTTGCCATGCAACAAATAGGCTTTATCTTCACAGGCTTATTGTTAAACGGCATATGAGCTACTCACTGGTAACAAACTCCAAGTTAGATACTTTCTAGTATTTGGCTCCAAGGGCTACATTCTTAATAAGTATCATCGTTCAAAATTTTCTGCAAAATCTCATGAAGGTTTTCTCCTCGGTTATGGATTGAATCTCACACCTACCGTGTCTACAACAACTTCACTCGAAAAGTTGAAGAAATAGTAGATGTGAAGTTTGATGATACTAATGGCTCACAAGTCGAGCAATTGCCAATTGATATAGGAGACAAAGAACCTTCGAAAGCAATTCAAGTCTTGTCTATTGGCAAGATTTGTTCCCTGGACATGAAGGGGAGTAATTCATCTATACAAGTTGCCATGGGGTTGTCACGGTAAGTGTCCTCATAGGAGAACTAAGTTGTGAGGCCATAGCTATTAGGTGAAGCCTTGGATGGGGTTGATCGGAAACGAAAGATGTGAGTTTACCAAGGTTCGGCCCCTCTGTTGAGGTAAAAGCCTACTCCTGCTAGTTTGCTTACTGAATATGGTGGTCTCGATTACAAGGGTACTGCTTCGCTATCTTTGTCTCGAGAGCTTCTAACTTGTCTTCTTGGCGTCCCAGGAATCCCCTTTATTTAATAGCAGGGTTCCTGGGGTTACAAGAGATTCCGGATTCTACCCGCAATCAGATTCCTACTCTAAGTCCTCTAGGTACTCCATGTAATCCAAGTTGGGGGTCTCCGTCTTGTGTTTGGACTCCTTCTTGACGGAACCTCGCCTAGGTCCAGATCCTTGAGGCCGGGTCCTATAGCAGGCCATGTCCTGTCCTATAGTAGGTCGAGTCTTGTCTTGTATTAGGTCGGGTCCTGTCCTGTAGTAGGCAGGGTCCTTCTTCAGACCGGGTCCTGTAGTAGGCCGGGTCCTGTCCTGTAGCAGGCAGAGTCCTTCTTCAGACCGGGTCCTGTAGTAGGCCGTGTCCTTCTTTAGACCGGGTCTTATCCTGTAGCAGGCAGGGTCCTTATTCAGACCAGGTCCTGTACACTACTAGGAAATACCTTATAGGTAGAGGATTAACACTAGCGTGGGGTTGAGGCGCCACGCTACTGTTATTTAGCAGTCGCGGGTCTTGTGCACGCGCAGCAGGTGGTGCTTAGTAGTAGCGCTGGCCTGCCAAACACGCGCTACCACTATGTGGGCCCCGCCATGCCCTCACAGGCTGGCCATAGCAGCAGCGTGGGTCAAGGACCAACGCTACAGCTAAACACATTAGCAGTAGCGCAGGACCACGACCCGCGCTTCTACTGTGGCCAGCTCGGGCCCAGCTGCCCGTCCCCACTTAGCAGCAGCGTGGGTTTGGGACCTGCGTTTGTAGCTAATGTGTTTAGCAGTAGCGCCACTCGCCCCGCCCGTTCCTCACTCTCTCTATCTCACTCTGTCACCGTCGCGGCCACCATCGCCGCCATCGCCGCATTGCCGCCATCGTCGCCGCCATCCCCCGGCCTCGGTAAGCCTCCTCCTCCCTCCTCCCCTCCTCTAGCCGCCCCTCCTCCCCCTGCTCCTCCCTCCTCTAGCCGCCTCTCCTCCTCCCTCGCCCTGCTCCTCCCTCCTCTAGCCGCCCTCCTCCTCCATCCACAACCCCTCCTCCCTCCACAGCCCCTCCTCCCTCCCCTCCTCCACTCATAGCCCCTCCTTCCTCCCTTCCTCCATCCACACAACCCCTCCTCCCCCGTCCTCCATGCACAGCCCCTCCTACACTTTGATTTAGTTAATAGTTTTTAGGGTTTAGGGTGAATTAGTAAAAAATTAGACATAGTTAATAGATTTAATTAATATGTAACGCTTTGATTTAGTATGCTTCTAGGGTTTAGTTGATAGCTTATAGGGTTTAGAGTGAATTAGTAAAAATTCAGACATAGTTAATAGATTTAGTTGATATGTAACACTCTGATTGTAGAATATATGTTTTTTGAATAAAATATAACATATAACTTATATAAATAGAATGCAGGTATTTTGAATAGAATAAAATACAAAAATATAGGTAGAATGGAGGTTTTTTGAATAGAATAGATTGGTAGAATTTTGTTGTAGAATGTTGATATAAATTTTTAGTAATAGAAAATTTTAGTAAAAAAATTAGTAATAGAAATTTTTAGGTATAGAACATTTTTAATTATAGAAATGTATTGGAATGCTATATGACAAATTTTTAGGTATCAAATTTAGTAATAGGAATTTTTATTAAGAAAATTTAGGTATAGAATTTTTAATAATTTTCCTTTTTAATGTATAAATGGGACAATTTAATTATTTTATGTCATTATCACTTTGTCATCAAAGAATGCTATACGAGATTTGATGATCTAAAATTTTCACTCGGTGTAATATGCGGGCTTTGTAGTGTCGCGTTTCCCTGGAGTGATCGTCATTGGAGCTTCCTCTACTTCCTCTTCACCCAAGTCGGTGAGCTAAAAGTCCACCTCCTCCTTCTCTTCTCCTCGGTGTTGAATAGTGTAGAACTAGGGTATTTAGTTATGTCAATCTCACATTGCCAAATTTAGAGAGACGGAGAGAGAAAGAGACCTACTTTCTTGAAGAACTAGGGTATTTAGTTATGCTTCTTGTCCAAATGAAATGTTCGGGTTATTGATGTAGTAGAAGTAGACGAGTAGCTGTGATAATGTGAAGCTAGTTTTTTTTAAAAATGATAATTGATCCGGATAGAATGTCAAGTTTAAACATCGTTGTATGTGTATGGACATCTTTATCCTCTTTGTATCGCAGGGAAAATTCGAGTGGCCTATGTTTTGCCGGGGTGTTGATTCATTTCCGTTTCGGCAAATTTCAGGTGCTCGATATGTCCTATGTTAGCAAAGGTCATGCCAGATTTTTCCGTGAATTTTAGCATGGCTTGTGCTAGATGTAGTAAATATCAAGTGCACTGGATTTGCCAGAAAGAGAATTAAATGACATTTCGGGTTGACTTTAAGTCTGTCCGGGCTCCATACTTGACAGCCAAAAAATCAGTGAGGGAGAGTGTCCACCATATATGAGAGAAGAAGAATGCCGACTGTTGTCGTGGGGGTTGATACGTCTTTGTCGTATCTACTTTTTCAAACACTTCTGCTCTTGTTTTGGACTCTAATTTGCATGATTTGAATGAAACTAACCCGGACTGACACTGTTTTCAGCAGAACTACAATGGTGTTGTTTTTGTACAGAAATAAAAGTTCTCGGAATTGGACGAAACTTTTTGGAGATATTTTATGGACCAAATAAAAAAATAATGGAGCAAAGACCCGCTGGAGGGGGGGGGGGGGTGCTGCGCACAAGGCACCAGGGCGCTCCCACCCCCCTAGGGCGCGCCCTGGTGGCTTGTGGGTCCCACGAGGCTCTGCTGACCCTAATCTGGATACTATAAATTCCTATTTCCCGAGAAAAAAATAAAAGAGAAAGTTTCATCGTGTTTCACGATACGGAGCCGCCGCCACCTCCTGTTCTTCATCGAGAGGGCAGATCTGGAGTCCGTTCTGGGCTCCGGAGAGGGGGATTTGTCGCCATCGTCATCATCCTCCATCCTCCATCACCAATTTCATGATGCTCGCCACCGGGAGTGAGTAATTCCTTCATAAGCTTGTTGGACGGTGATGGGTTGGATGAGATTTATCATGTAATCGAGTTAGTTTTGTCAGGGCTTGATCCCTAGTACCCACTATGTTCTGAGATTGATGTTGCTATGACTTTGTTGTGCTTAATGCTAGTCACTAGGGCTCGAGTGTCATGATTTCAGATCTGAACCGTTTATGTTTTCACCAATATATTTGTGTTCTTGATCCTATCTTGCAAGTTAAACGCACCTATTACGTGTTATGATCCGTGATATGTCTCCATTGTATCTACTTTTCCTAACGCTTTTGCTCTTGTTTTGGACTCTAATTTGCATGAAACTAAGCCGGACTAACGCTGTTTTCAGCAGAACTACCATGGTGTTGCTTTTGTGCAGAAATAGAAGTTCTCAAAATTGGACGAAACTTTTTGAAGAATTATTTTGGATTAAATGAAGATTTTTGGAACCAAGACCCACTGTAGGGGGGCCAGCTACCCACTAGGCACCAGGGCACGCCACCCCCCTCTAGCACGCCCTGGTGGGCAGTGGGGCCCACGAGGCTCCGTTGACCCTAATTCCAACTCTATAAAATCCTATTTTTGGAGAAAAAAATCAGAGAGGAAGTTTCATCGCGTTGCATGATACGGAGCTGCCGCCACCTCATGTTCTTCATCGGGAGGGCAGATCTGGAGTTCGTTCTGGGCTCCGGAGAAGGGGATTCACCGCCAACGTCATCACCAACCCTCCTTCATCACCAATTCCATGATGCTCCCCACCGGGAGTGAGTAATTCCTTCATAGTCTTGCTGGATGGTGAGGGGTTGGATGGGATTCATCATGTAATCGAGTTAGTTTTGTTAGGGCTTGATCCCTAGTATCCACTATGTTCTGAGATTGATGTTGTTATGACTTTGCTATGCTTGCTTGTCACTAGGGCCCGAGTGCCATGATTTCAGATCTGAACCGTTTATGTTTTCACCATTATATCTATGTTCTTGATCCAATCTTGCAAGTCATATGCACCTGTTACATGTCATGATTCGTAAACCCCAAGGTGACAGTAATTGGGATACTTCCCGGTGATGACCGTAGTTTGAGGAGTTCATGTATTCAGTATGTGTTAATGCTTTGTTCCGGTTCTCTATTAAAAGGAGGCCTTAATATCCCTTAGTTTTCATATGGACCCCGTTGTCGCGGGAGGGTAGGACAAAAGATGTCATGCAAGTTCTTTTCCATAAGCACGTATGACTATTTATGGAATACATGCCTACATTACATTGATGAACTGGAGCTAGTTCTGTGTCGCCCTAGGTTATGACTGTTATATGATGAATATCATTCAACGAAATCACCTATCCGGTGCCTACGAGTTTTTCACATATTGTTCTTGCTGAGTTATTACTACTGTTACAACTGTTACGAAACTGCTGCTATTACTGTTACTGTTACCGCAACTATTGCTATCACTATCAAAACTATCATACTACTGTGCTACTGATCACTTTGCTCCAGATATTTAATCTCCAGGTGTGGTTGAATTGACAACTCAACTGCTAATACTTACATATATTCTTTGGCTCCCCTTGTGTCGAATCAATAAATTTTGGTTGAATACTCTACCCTCGAAAACTGTTGCGATCCCCTATACTTGTGGGTTATCAAGACCTTTTTCTGGCGCCGTTGCCGGGGAGCATAGCTATATTTGTTGAGTCACTTGATATTTATATCTATTCATTACTATGAAGAATCTTAAATATACCAGAACCAAGATCGTTCCCTCTAAGACGAGGGGAGGTAAGAGACTGCCATCTAACTCTACACTTGATTCACCTTCTGTTTTGAGTAAGCTTGCAACACCACCACATGCTATTAATCCTGATATGTCGAAAGTTATTGATGATGCCACATCCGATATGAATGATGCTTATGAGGATGCTAGTACTTTGCTTGATTATGTTGTGCCACTAGGTGAATTTCTTGATGAACAAATTGCTAGAGCTAAAGAAAATGAGAATACTGAAACTGATGAAATTACTGAAACTGATGAAGTCTTTGAAACTGAGAATTATGAAACACCTATTAGACCTAGCTCTCCTAGATACGAATTACATGTCATACCTGAGGGTTATGTTATGGATGGAGAAGTAGGTAGAGATTTTCTTGCTTGTAAGGATAGAGATGATCTCAAGAAATTACTAGTCAAGATGAAAGAAAAAACTTTCAATGCTAGAATGAAATATGATTCTAAGTTTTCTACTTCACCTATCTTTATTACTGATAAGGATTATGAATTATCTGTCGACCCAGAGTTAATTACTCTGGTTGAATCTGATCCTTTCCATGGCTACGAAACTGAAACTGTTGTGGCACATCTTACTAAATAAATGATATAGCCACCCTATTTGCTCATGAGGAAAAAATTCGCTACTATTATATCCTTAAGTTATTTCCTTTCTCGTTAAAGGGTGATGCTAAATTATGGTACAATACTCTTGCTCCTGGTTGTGTGCGTAGTCTCCAAGATATGATTTATTACTTCTCTGGAAAAAAAATTCCTGCTCATAAGAAACAAGCTGCCTTACAGGAAATATTTAACTTTGTGCAAATTAAAGAAGAGAGTCTCCCATAAGCTTGGGGGAGGCTTCTCCAATTACTTAATGCTTTGCCTGATCATCCTCTCAAGAAAAATGAAATACTTGATATCTTCTATAATGGACTAACCGATGCTTCTAGGGACTTCCTAGATAGTTGTGCTGGTTGTGTTTTCAGGGAACGAACTGTTGAACAAGCTGATGAATTATTTAATAATATATTAAAGAATTATGATGATTGGGCACTTCAAAAACCACCTCCTAAGCCCACTCCGAAGAAGAGGGGTATATTATTTCTCAGTCCTGAAGATATGCAAGAAGCAAACAAATGTATGAAGGAAAAAGGAATTAAAGCTGAAGATGTTAAGAATTTACCACATATAAAAGAAATACATGGTCTTGACACACCACCAGAGGTGGTAGAGGTAAATTCTTTATTAAAGTTTGATGATGGTGATATTCCCTATAATAAACATCCTAGTCAATGCTTGCATGAATTCGATTATTACATTAGAAAATAAGATCACTTTAATGCAAATATTATGAAACAATTGAAACAAAATTCTGATATGATTGCTCGGTTGAGTGACTTGTTATTTCGAATTAGAAATGATGTAAGGGGAGTAGGGAAACATGCTTCTATGGTTCGAACCCAGTTAGAACAACTTGCTAAATCTGAAAGTGAGCTGCTTAATGAAATGAACCATAATATGAATGATTATGCTGTTAGAGTAGCAACTAGAGGGGGTAAAATGACTCGGGAGCCACTTTATCCTGAAGGTCACCCTAAAAGAATTGAACAAGAATCCCAAAGAATTAATACTGATGCACCTAGTCCTTCTAAGAAGAAAAAGAAAAAGAAAAATGATAGGACTTTGCATACCTCTAGTGAACCTGAAGTAGAAAAACCTTCTGAGAATCATAATGATGTTTCTATTTGTGATGCTGAAACTCAATCTGGCAATGAACATTCATCTAGTGATAATGAAAATGATATTGATGATGTTCATGAAGATTCTCAGCCAGACAATGATAAAGAACCAGATAATGATGTTGAAATAGAACCTGCTGTTGATCTTGATAACCCACAACCTAAAAATAAACGTTATGATAAGAGAGATTTTGTTGCTAGAAAACATGGTAAAGAAAGAGAACCATGGGTTCAGAAACCCATGCCCTTTCCACCTAAACCATCTAAGAAAAAAGATGATGAAGAATTTGAACGCTTTGCTGTAATGCTTAGGCCAGTCTTTTTGCGTACTCGTTTGACTGATATTTTAAAGATGGCCCCTTATGCTAAATACATGAAAGACATCATCACTAATAAAAGAAAAATACCGGAAGCTGAAATCTCCACATGCTTGCTAATTATTCTTTTAAGGATGGAATAACTAAAAAATTAGGAGATCCCGGAATACCAACTATACCTTACTCCATCAAAAGAAATTATCTCAAAACTGCTTTACGTGATTTGGGAGCCGGTGTTAGTGTTATGCCTTTCTCTTTATATAAAAGACTTGATTTGAATAAACTCACACCTACTGAAATATCATTGCAAATGGCTGAAAAATCAACTGCCATACCTATCGGTATTTCTGAGGATGTGCCCGTTGTTGTTGCAAATGTTACTATCTTAACAGACTTTGTTATACTTGAGATGCCCGAGGACGACAACATGTCGATTATCCTTGGTAGACCCTGTTATTGATTGCAATAAAAGAAAAATCACTTTTCATATCAATGGTAATGAGCATACGGTGCACTTTTCGAAGAAACAATTTCAAGTGAATGGTATTAATGTTATTGAAAAATCTCCGACAATTATTATTGGAAGTTTTCAACTCCCTCTACCTACTGTCAAAAAGAAATATGAAATACTTATTGTTGGGGATATGCATATCCCTGTTAAGGTAACTTAGTGTTTTACGAAATTTCTTTGTGTTCATGTTAATCAAAAGTGGTTGTTAATAAGACTTGATCAACCTTATTAATGAATTAGTTTTGACAGGCATGTGGTCGATGAATTTAGTAAGCACAACCTTCTGTACCCACTTTTTATTTTCTATTATTTTTAGTTAAATGCAATAAAATGACATGTTTATCCTATTTTCTGAATTTTCCGTGCAATAAAAAATGACCCAAAAATAAAAATGCTCAGAATGCCCTAAAATTTTGACACGATTTTTTCTGAATATTTTTGAATTTTTGATTGAAATAACACCACAGGGGGGTGCCCCTATTTCCCACTAGGCACCAGGGTGCGCCAGCTACCCCAGCCGCGCCCTGGTGGGTAGTGGGCCCCACAAGGCCCCCCTCACTTATCCCTTTAGTCCACTTCGTCACCTACCTCCAGAAAAAATCACACCAGCTCTTTCTCCCGTATTCTTGCTTTCAAACCCACGGATTTCGATCTCTTTGCTCGAAGCTCCGTTTTTAAAACTGTTTTGGGGATTTCTACTTGGTATGTGACTCCTCCATTGCTCCAATTAGTTTTTGTAATAGTGGTTTATATTTTGAGTAATTATCTACTCTTGGTGCTGCTGTAAATGAGATTGCATGTTGAATTCTTTGAGTTCCAAGTAGTTTGAATGCTTGATATAGCCTCTAGACATCCATATGAGTTGTCGCTATCAATTTTGTTAAGTTTTGTTGACATCCTTTTGTGTATCAAATTTTTTCAGAAATTGGTCGCAAATAAAATGCACCTCTTTAGGAGTTCTTCGAGGCGGAGGTCCTCGGGAGCATCATCGAGTGAAAGCTCGATACGTCAGTCTTATGTGGAGCCAAGTGAGAGCTCGATGCGGGATGCCGCTACTAAATCATGTTTATGGCCGTGTGATGAGTTCATGTTAGGAGCAGATATTAAAGAAGAATTTGAGCAGTATGTTCACAATACCGAGCTTGCTCCCTTCATCGTAGATAAGTGCATTCAACATCTCAACTTAACCCAGACGTTCACCAAGAAATTTAAATATCATTCTCGTGAGTCTAGAGTTTCATTTAGCTTTTATGATAATGCCTTCACCATGCCTCTAGAACGATTTTGTGTTGCCTGCAAAATTCCATACTGGGGTTCTTTGGACGAACCACCAAAATCTGAGTATGAGATGTTTCTAATTGGTCTATATAGTGGTGAGGATAGAGGAGTGACACAAGCTAGGATAAAAAGTATACAATTTCCCTCCATCCGTTACTTTGCACTATTTAATGGCAAATGCATCGTGGGCAAACAAGATTGTAGTACCCTCTGTGCCCCAGACTTGAGCCTCATACACACTGCTCTAACAGGAATAAAATGTTATAATCTTGGAGCAATCGTGGCGTGAAGGTTGCAAAGCAATGCTGAAAGTGGTCATTTTTATGGAGGGATTTATGCTTCTCGTTTGGCTAGGGAGTTGGGTGTATGACCTTGGCCCCATGATCCTATTTTACCTACCCAATACCAAGACTTTGGGGCCATGCAGCATCATGAGTTTATTAAATATAAGGCCACCAACTGCAACTATAACTTGATGTTTGATAAGAAACCCATTATACCTGTTATTTTGCCTGCACCTGCTCTCTTTGATTACTAGGCAAAACGAAGATATTACATTCTTGAGAGAGAGGCGCGCGAGTATAACGCGGCAGTAGAAGCTGCCCACTAGGCTGAGGAGGCTGCACCGAGAGCCTCCACGAGCTATCATTGTGATTATTATCCAGGCTACGGGTGGTGATTACCAAGCTAGGCCAAAAGCCTAAGCTTGGGGGAGTACGTATTTCCACCGACATTACATTCATGTTCACACATTTCAGTCGTCGGTGTCCACACTTTTTCATTGTATTATCCATGCTAGTTTTATTTTTCTTGCTTTCTTCTTGTGTATTTGAAAAACTTTGAGAAAATCCAAAAATATTTCTCGCTTCTTTTCGGTTTTTCTTCCTAGTTTAAATTAGTTGTAGCATTAAAAGAAAACCTAAAAAGATTTCTCATTCTTCTTTTACTTGTTGGGAGCTTTCCTGTGTAAATAGTTTTTCTTGTTTTTTTTGTTTTCCCTTCTTTGATTTGCTTTCTTAAAAAAAACTAAAAACTTCAAAAATAATTCAGTGTGTTTCTCTGAAATTATTTTCTTTTCGTTGAGTCGTATCTAGGGGAAGACCACGATGAAAGTGTTGAGTGGCTCTCATATGCATTATTGTGGATCTAACAAAGATCCCAAATTATTTTATCTTCTCCTTTGAATAAAATGTTGCAGATTCCAGCTTAGTCCACGACATTCTTGCACTATTATTATTTTCATATCATTTGGTCGTGCAAGTGGAAGGCAATAATGACGATATATGATGAAGTGACTGTGGCAGGAAAAGCGGGTATGAACTCAACTTGTTTTTATTTTTGTAAATATGTTTAACTCAGTATCCATAATTCTGCATATTATGATTAAACATGTTTATGATGACAATTAGATATTATAGTTGATCATGCCATGCTTAAGTAGCTAGGAATTGATAATGCTTTATCTTGAGTGTCAACATGCATTAAAATGATTGTGATGTAGTATGATGATATGGTATCCTTCTCTGAATGTTTCAAGTGGCTTGACTTGGCACATGTTCACGGCATGTAGTTGAATCAAAACCAATATAGCCTCCACGATATTTATGTTCATGGTGCTTATATCCTACTCATGCTAGTACCCAATGTTAATTATTCATAATGCATGATCATGACCGTTTTCGCTCTCTAGCTGGTTGATTCTCAATCTAATTGCTAGCCTTCGCCTGTACTAAGCGGGAATACTGCTTGTGCATCAAAATCCTTAAACCAAATTTATTACAGATGAGTCCACCATATCTACCTATGTACGGTATTACCCTACCGTTCCAAGTACATTTACATGTGCCACCTCTAAAAATTTAAATGAACATCTGTTTTGTATGCCTAGACCGCTCATGGAGCGACAGGGGGTGGTCAGTATCTTCCATGCTAAACGGGTTATTCTCATGATGAGTGTTTATTCACTCGTCCTTGCACGAGAGGGGCTGGTAATAGGGATGACCCGTCCCGAAATAAAAAATCTATCTATATCTATATCTATCTATCTATCTATAGTTATACTAATTAGAGACTCCCAAAAAATTACCACATTAATCAGTAATTAGGAACCGCTCATCTGGTGGGACCGAGTTATTACGGTCCAGATTAATCCATATATTTGGAGTTTCCACATTAACCAATGAAAATAAAAAAATCATTATAGACCGTCTATCCATCCGTGGGACTGATTTATAGTGCCTACTTTTACCATCTACTAGATGTGAATAAACAATATGAATCTCATAACAAGATCTGTCCCTGAAAAACTAACCTGCCATATCCCTAGCGGACATATTTTTTTTTTTAACAGTAGCAGACTGAATTATAATGGTTCATATTAATAAAAAGGAAGCCTCCATGTCACGTACAACATCTTGAAAGTTCAGACACTAGCGAGCCAAATTATACTTAACGTCTTAGATTAATGGAAGTGTCCCTGTCACCTACGTCTTCCCATATATACATGCAGATAATGCTCAGATTAAAGGAAGTCTCTTTGTCACTAACGACTCTTCCCATTATACATACAAATAATTAATCCTCATGTACGCGAGAAGCTTCAATGCCTTCGTGGCCGCAGGCGATGATATTGTCAGCCGTCAAAGGCCTGCATGCGCCACGCCTCACCGCAATAAGCTGCTGCTGACTGTTGTTCTGTTGCTAGCCATCGCCATGAAGTTCTACGGCCGTGATGAGACCCAGCGCTCGCAAGATGATGTTGCCGCTGCAGCCGTACGTGACCTGCTGTTGCGTGTATACATGCTCTCCTTGCTGCCGCTGCGTGGGTTTCATGTGATCTAGCTACCAATTAGAGAAACACAGAGATCTCAAGTGGACAGAAGGCTACAAATTTCTTCTTGAAGAACTAAATCGGAAGAGAGGGGACTACAGCCAATAGGAAGAGATCAAGGCAACAGCCAATGAAACCAGAGAAAAAGACAAGGGAGGAAAGAGAAATCGTCCTTTTCGAAAAAAGGAAAGAGAAATCGTGAGCTTGCTATGGAAGAATATTCGATGTTGCCCAGGTAAACCATAGTTGCCATTATTTCGAAAGTAGATAGGTGGCTGTAATTTAATTGTAAATCTGCAATTAAGGCAATGGTAAAAGTTGTGAGATTAGTGGTAAGCTTTCCAGTGGCGCCCGTTTTGTTCGATTCTGATTTATGGTTTGCAAGCTACGACCAAAAACCTAATGCTGGCACTGCGTTTTCTGTAAGAACATATTACTGTTTAGCCTATATTCCATCAAATTTGAGGAAGAATCATATTATGTTTAAAGCATGAAATTTTTAGGTATTTCCTCTAGATATCATAGCTGGTATCACTTCATATGTTTGGATAATCATATTAAGAGATAAAAACATAATATTAAAGGGTTCGCCAAGGAACAGAGGCGGAGGACGAAAAAAAAAAAAGATGGGGCGAAGTCTTAAGCAAACAGTTTTTTTATGGAAACCAAAAGAGTCAATACACACTAACAATTCACAACACTAAATTGTCACTAAAATAACTACAATTGCATAATACAAGTAGTTAAAAACTTAAAATACAGAAAAAATATACGTTTCCTCTGATCTTTTGCTGGCTCGGGTTGCTGCTGCTTTGGCTGGCAGGGCAAACCTTCGCGGCAGACTTCTTCTGGGAGATGGAGCTGGGATCCGGACCGGCTAACTTGTTGCTTTATCTGTTTAGCCTTTGCTCTACTGGGGTTTGATGCCCGCTGGTTTTGTGTAGTTCTATTGGCAGTTTTTGCTGATGCGGTACTTTTGTAGTCTTCTCCGGGATGCTATGTTGGGCAGTGGTCAATGCCGTCAGGTTTTCGTCCCATGGTGGGTGGTCCGTTTTATGATCACCTACAGTGGGTTTCATGGCGGTGCGCCAACTCGCTCCCCCCTTTCGGTCCCCTTTCGCTCTTGTCTGGTCCAATAGTTGCTTTCTTGTTAGTATGTGACAGACCCAATTTTAAACAGACTGTTGTATTTCCGTTAATTGCAAAATTAACGGAAAGGGGTGAGCCTGGTTGGAAAAAATCTTTTGCTGGTGACGAACATGATGCAGAACTGCGCCTGCTAGACGCGAAGCTCGCTGTCACCGCCCGCTAGCCGCCTAGCCGCCACACTTAGCCGGTGCTCGCTGGGCAGTCGGCCCTGCGTGGCAGCGCCCGGTCACCCGCTTGCTCCATGCTCGCAGCCGCGGTGGACCGCCCTGTCGTCCCACCGGTCCACGTCCAGCGTTGGAGGCCACGACAATGTTATGCAAATGAAGATCCTGCGTGAGTTATAATGGCTCGTGGCATGCAATCGCTTCCAGCCACATTAGCCACCCCATCAGTGGCAACTTCATGGGCAGCTCTGCAATTGTTTTTTTTTTTTTTGAGCAAAGCTTAGCTCTGCAATCGTTATTCGTGCGGTCTGGCACTGTGCGTGTGATGGGTCGTGCTGTTGGGCATTGGCACAACCATTCGTGGCCCAAGCAACTATCTCAATGGCCCATGAACCAGTCCGGAACGGGCCTTTTCTCCATGTCTATGTTAGCTAGCGAGGAGAAGTACAATTAGCTTAGCCAGCGATACGAGATGCATATCTTTACTACTAGTTACTACTAGTACTAGTACTAGTATTAAACAAGCAAACATATTCATCGTTAAGTACACCCAACCTAATGTACACATAATGACATGGATCAATTACAACCTCACGATCAGGACTAATCAATTTAATCTAGCGGTTAAGATCTATTAACCCTTTGCAAAAAGTGTGTTTAGCAATTTATCCGGGCGAACGAAAACTCTGCCCAGCGAAACCGCCCCGCGCCCTGCGCCCCGCGCCCACCCAATACATCGCTTGCCTTACCCAAAAAAAAAAAATACATCGCTTCCCGAAGGAAAACACAACCCGATAGCGAAGGAACCATGGTTAGCGGTGGAAGTTAGGGTTAGGGGCTTAGGGCGCCGCCGCACTGCCCCATCCCTTCGGCCGTCCTACTCCCCTTCTCACCATCGCTCCGCCGCCGCCCCGTGCCGTCCACCCGCACATCTCCTCCCTCGGCTTCTGGCGAGCTGCGCCAACAACCACGGTGAACTGCCATGGTGCGGCCAATCCGAGCTCCAGTTCAGGCAGGTCGACCGTGTCTCGACGGTGGCGCTGGACGCTGGCAGTCTCGGCCATCACTTGATTGTGCGGATGACGTTCCGCATGTCCCTGTAAGCGCCGGCTACTACTGCTCCCAGCCCCCATGTAATTATCGAACACTCGGAAACTAATTTTTCTATTCAGACTGACCTGCTCTTCAATTCTCGCTGATTTGTGGTTTTCAGACCCTCCCAAGCAGGTAACGTGCTAATGGAGGAGAACCTGTTGTTGCTGGAGGCCTGGCAGGCAGTCCACCACGCTACTACCACAAGTCCCATCCGTGACGAGCTGGTGAACACGTGGGACATGACATGTATGATTCCAGTTGTGCAAAGTCTGCCTGTACTGCTATCTATACTGCCCCTAGCAAAATAATTTATCTACTGCCTCAACGGCTCACACTTCTATAAGTCATTACATGCCACTTAGTATTGTAGAAAGTACAGCCGAAGTTGATAATTGGATCAAAATCAAATGCAGTTGCCATGCATGCACATCCTTTGGTTGAATCTGAAATTCTATTACAAACATGATGGTGTCGTGTTTTTGCAGTTCTTATGCCGTCTGACGAATTTTCTTATCGCACATTTTATTTCAGATGTGCAACCTTGGTCAATCCGTTCACTCAATTCTTGAAACCGTTTGCGTTTTATGAAGTAAGTCTGCCACACGAGGTGCCCTCATGGGTGTAGATTTATCCATTGGCTACCCATTGGAGCATCACTTGCAGGACTCTCTGCTTACACACAAAATTGATGTAGCTTTTCTAGCCTTCTGTGTATAACTACCTTTTTCTTTTCTTAATTGTATTCAGTAAGGATTAAAAGACACTTGCCCCAGATCCAATTCGTCGATGGAGTTAGAACAATTCCGTACAGCAGAGTATTAGGTAATTTATGTTCTAACCATGTTATTATTATTGTAGAACCAAATACGAATGCTTAATCTGAGCCATTTCTCACTCCATTTCCTCTAGGTCTCTACCAATTATTGTTTGTCTTTTGAAGTGAATGAGCTGCTGGTCATACTTTAACCACACGTCAATTGCAGGAGTGCGACAGCGCCATCCTGTGCCACAAACCATGCGAAGAATGATGGGTGGTGTAATCCTATGCTAGCTAGGGTGCTAGACAGATTTAATAAACTCTTTGGAGCTCATCTTTTGCCTGAAACACTAAAACTAACCTGCCACAGCAGTGACTAATGATTAATACAACGGAGTTCATTTGATCCATCTGACAAAAATACCTATTGGGGAATAAGAATGGAAAGTAATCACCCCCTGTTTCTGCACTGGAATTCAAGTATACCGGCTCCCCTATTTATTTGACTGTTGTTAGATTGGTTCATCCTGGTCTGACGTGTTAATGGAGTTGTTTCATTCCTCACACGACCCCTTTCAATTGGATCAGTTCTCCTTTTGGGTTACTCTATATTCCCTACATATATCTTTATTATGTTCATCGAGACTTCAGAGTAAGACATTTATTTTATTCATATTACCTTCAAGGTAACATGGTACCTACAACGCAGTGGGGCTAATGGTAATCAGTTCTAAATCTAATCAAGTGTAAGCTTCTCTGTTGTCTGTACTGCAGCCGTGATGATCAGAAGTTCAGGACCCCACTGTAGGCAGGGAAAAAAAGAATAATCTTGGTAAACTACAGTCTTTTGATCACAATCTTACTTTTTTTTTTGTTAGTGGTTCCATTACTTTCTATTGAAAATGCTGAATGGGCTAGGGAGTGGACCCTTTTAGTAAGTTATATGTATAATTAGAGATTACTTGATTTTCTCATTGTCATCTGGTTAGCAATCCCTCACAATATCAAGTGATAATACATGCAGTATGTATAAGACTAGGAGTATTGGATGGTTGTGATTCGGCAGTGTGAATTTTGGGCGAAGTCTGTAGTATGTACAGGGGTGATAGGCTGGGTGGGAACTTCTGCTCTGATTACTATGCATGGTTGTAGTTAAATTAATTTTTGGTTTAATTATGTATTTGGCATTGATCTTAATTTACTGGATAAATTATACAATAAAGTGGTTTGTGATTTTTTGGTTTTATACTATCCATCGTAATAAATGAACTTATTATTCGCACCAGATATCTT
Source organism: Thinopyrum elongatum (assembly GCA_011799875.1). NCBI lineage: Eukaryota > Viridiplantae > Streptophyta > Magnoliopsida > Poales > Poaceae > Thinopyrum > Thinopyrum elongatum. Next base: position 73,759,822 of record CM022303.1, read on the forward strand.
TCAGGATAGTGACGTCTGCACCAGAATATTGACCAACCCCGTGGGATGCAGTTTTCTTTTATTTGGAGATGGATTGAAAAAAATCCGAGCTACAGTGACCTTGTACAGAATGTGTCTGAAAATTTGAGTAACATCTCCATATCACTGAGTCTGGAAAACTATTGTACCATCTTTATTATACTGGATTTTATTCATTTTGTTCTTTTTTTGGTACCACTCAGTACTTTGATGTTGCCATAGGGGACATTGCTGATCAATGGACTCCATGATGAGATAATTGCCGGCGCCATCTCTGATTCTATGGATGAGCACGTACATACACCACCGGCAGCCACTTAGGATTCAAGGATGGTAGGATAGTAACAAATGTTTATGGACGACTCCTAATTAAATTAGAACAAGAAATTGCCTGCAACCTTTTTGCAATTTTCATTGGTTGCTGTTGGCAGGGAGGTGCATGTAATACATTGAATCCTTGCTGCTATCGGCAACGACAATATGCGTGTATTTGTAGGCAGAGTTGTTTATTGTTTATTTTGGTCGCATCAGGCAATGTGTGAACTAAGCTTTTGCCATTGCTGATCGTGTATTCTCTTTGTGCTAGGAAGCACAGTTTCAGCTTATCCCCTAGATCAGTGTAAGTATGTTTAACTCAAATATACTTGGCATTTGATATTTAAAAGGTACCACTGTCCTCATGCCATGCTCAATCTGCCGTAAAGGCCGCCAGGAACCGTGCCAATTTGAACAATGGAGCCATTGGCGATTGGCCTGTTTCTATTGCGAGGGGACACGTGGTCCTAGGAGCATCAGGAGGTAGTCAATTTGCAGGGCCTAACCTTGTACTGCTGCTATTTGTCCCAACCATCTAATACTCATAACTAACTTCATTGCCTCCATTGTTAGGCTAGAATCTGGAGCTGATAACGGCGCAATTAAAACGCAATCTGACCTGAAGTTACAGAGTAGTCAAGGGTGATATACTGATATGCCATGACCATCTGATAAGAAGAAAGCAGAATATCTAAAGAAGCAATACATATCCTGCTAGCAAGAGAAAGTTGTGGCGGCCAGTGAGAATATCAATGGACCTAGCTCAAAACCCCACGATTTTCTTTCTCCATATATATTTTGCCTTGTAAAGATTAGTTGTTGCCAATTGAGAGTCAATAGAATGTCCAGATGCATGAGGATTCGACATCTGCCTTTGTTCTGATCTATAGAAGCAGTGGAAGTAATACTTGATTTATCATTCAGTGAGAAATCGCTAAATTTTCATTAAATCTCATATCTTCAGCAATTTGCTGGCAGGAGCATGATGACTGTGGCACCAAGCTCGCTAGGGATGGAGGAGAGCACTACAGAGCAGGAAGGGAACGTGAATGGGATTGGGCATTGGTATAGTGAGTCTCAGTTTCGGTCAGGCTGCCCACCATGTGTGTGTTTAAGCTGAAACACCATAAAGCTATTTAATTATTCATGTTTATTTATCTGTCATGTGATCAAATTAAAATGTCTAATCAAAATTTGGTAATCATGTAGGTGGATTATATTGGGGTTTATGGATGTTAAACTTCTGAAAAGGAATATTTCTTTTGACTATTTTGAGCATGTATATTTCACTCGGAATCCCCACCATTGTTCTTTGTGGACTAAGTCTGATTAATACTTGGCAAAAGCATATCAGACTATTCTTTTATAATTAATTCTGATTACTATATTTTGGGTAATTCCGAGAACTACATATTTGGCAGGAGCATAGGACACACTTTAGAACAAAATTATTTACCATTTTAGTGGACTCAGAATTGAATGATGATATGGTGAGAAGTAGAAACATGAAAGCGATGAGCACAACAGTGAACTGTTATCTCGTGGGATTTTGGACAGCCATCCTAGAAGAGGTCACAAGATCAAACTCATCTTGTAACACGAACACCTAATACCATCATTGATGACCCATCATCAAATCGACAAACGCCGGCTTAACAGATAAACTTTGCTACTTATTGTCTATATATTATAGACGTGCGTTGCATGTGCATACTTACTAGTACGTATAAAAACTTTTTTGCAACCAATTAAGGTATGGCAGCCGCCAGACCTTGCCCACCGGAGAGCTCCGCCAGTGCCAAGGAACACGTATGTAGTATATTTTTGTGTGACAATCTTTGAATAGTTTCTGATTTGAGTTTGCCTCGCAGGTTTGGATAGTTGCAATGCGAGGTTATTCCTTCCATTGGTCATCCTGGGAAAGTGTATATATGAATGTTTCCTTTAAGAAATACCGTAACGTCAAGGCTATTTTCACAACCATATAAAAATGATTTTTTTGCAAATTAGAATGCTCGATTATTTTAAAAAACACAAAGGACACTCGGCATTCCGTCAAAGACAAATACCAATTTGTCATTGTCTTGGCGTGTCACTCACAGGTGCTGTATACATGATCTCGCAAGAAAAAGGTATCGTCTATATCAAGTCCATTAACTCTGTCATACATGCATATAGATGTAAAACAGGCATTCATGTTGAGGTATTTAATCATTTGGGATCCATAACTACCGTAGCAGCAGGCTGCATGTATATGCATTTCCCTCAAAACATTTATAGCATTAACTGAAGTATTTGTCAGTTGCTCAACGAAGTACACACATCAGGTACAAGTTCGTCATGCTACATGCTGGAGGAAGGAGACAAAAACACGTGTTTTTGCGGCCTCATCTAGATGTTGCACCATAGCTAACTCTGGAGCACCATGGGTTCTACAAGACGATTATGAATCAACACATGATCGATATGCAGTCTGTAAGATTCTCCTTTGCCGCCATAGAAAAAAAAACATGATCACCAACTGAATAGGTTCATAATGACAGGAATTGGTAATAGTTCAAAAATTGCACTCTATGTTGTCCATCAATATTTAAAGTTTCTAACTCTTTATGTTTTCTAACATTTAACTTTGATCATTACTTTTACGTGAACATATATGCAAACAATATACTATGGAAAAGTTATACCGTGAATGTTTTTCGTGGTAAATTAATCTAATAAAACTAATTACACCAATACAATCAACCTAAATATTTGTTACAATTATGGTTGTAAAAGGGAAGTTTGACATCCAACTACCTAAAACATTTTCTACTTTAAAACTTATCAAGGTAATAATTTCTAGCTCATTCGAAAAAAAATTGATGTTTCTTTTTTTATATTATTGGTAGGAGCAACAATGACAACCAGCATGATGCTCTAAGATTCTTGCAAGATAAACTAATATAGTCTCATGGGTGAAAAACATATGTCATGTACAGTGCAGATGTATAATATGTTTTGTTTAGGGAGACTTATAACATGTGTAAAGAAGACTTATTGGAGTGTGCTACTTTACGCATAAATATAGAAATTTAAAAGAAGTGTTTATTCTAAAGACACTGTTTGAGTCTTATACTACTTATAGGTTTCTTTGAATTTTGATTCAAAAAATATAATTTAGAATGAAAAAATCATGCAACTTGAAAATATTCCAGGAATGACAAACTATAATTTCAAACACTTATTTTGGGTTGTAAGTAAAGTACTATTTAAATATGAAATACATTCCACAGAGTTGAAAATTGTGCTGACCCGGGGATACATGCATACACAGAACCAACTTAATGGTCGCGTTTATTAGGAAGAAATGAGGCATGGTCGATTTATCTTCTCATTTTGGCCACATTGTGGATGTTTCCCTACAACTTTATAGCTGCCACTATAGATAAAACTATAATCTATCTAAATTGATGGCATATAGTCGTCAAAAGGCTTCACTTCATCATGTTGACAGTAAGAAAAGCATATAGTAGTTTGTACATCTTATCTAGCCCCGTAGAAGTTAAGTAGGGTATTGACACAATAGAGCTGTAGGATTAAATAGATGGTTCATTTTTATGATTTTTTTTCAAAATAGTGCATATAGTAGCAGGAAAAGGTGATGCTACAGGATATGCCTTATGAAGGCTTATTTGTGGCCGAACACAAAATATGATGATCTACTATCAAAACATGAGTTTACGGAAGGAATATGAGTTGTATCAAAGTCGCTTGAAGGGGGCACAATTTACTCAGGTCAACAAAGAACAATAGTGAGTGTTTTGTCTTATGTGCACTGAATTCACTTTGAAGAACATTTTTCCTTCAATATACGTAGATGAATTCATATACTACTAGGAAAAAGCTTTAGATCACGTCCAAAAAAAGAAAAGGTTTCTGATGTAATGATGTAAGCAACTAAAAATCAGTACAAATTATAGCATCCGCATTGACGCACTTGAAAACATAAATGGAATAGAAATCTTACAATTATATTAAAATCAAGAATAAAACTAGGTTAAAGTTGTGAAAGTTGTGCTGATCAAATGCATCAAAATGAATTTGAGAACTCAAATATGTTCCTTATATATTTATATGCATAAACTATGAATATGAAAAATATAGTTATGTACTCCCTCTGTTCACAAATAGCCTGCCAAAACGTCTTACATTTGTGAATAGTGGGAGTAGCTAATTCAACATGCAAATAGGGCACACACCAAATAAAAACAATGAATCAGTATCGTAGGTGTTATTTATAAATATTCTATATTCTAGCCCGTGCGGATGCACGGGTTGGCGACTAGTTACAAATAATTAAACAAAACTCTCTCGGACTGTTGTTGGTATGGATGGCACCCGAGGATTCGGCTAGACATGGCTTGTGTTTGTTGGTGGAGGGGGAGTAAACTTTACTTTTACCGCTTGGGAACCGCGGCTAATGTGTTTAGCATGGAAGATATTGAAAACTCTTGGTCGTAACATTGACAGGAAGGGTATACCTTCCAAAATTATATTTATCTCTGATTTAAGCTTCGAGCTTTGCCACCTCTGCAAATCCTTGCTTCCCTCTGCGAAGCGCCTATCTATTTACTTTCATTTTATTTTCCTTTTATTATTGAGTCATCACCTTCTAAAACAAGCACCAGTCCTGAGAGCACTATTATCATCGTCATGCATTATGTATAGTTAATGTTGAATGCATCATGATTGGATCTCTTCTACCATGAATTACAATGTCTAGTCGCTGCTTGAACTTTGGAGGTGCTCTGCATTTATATTTTGCGGTCTCAGAAAGGGCTAGCGAGATACCACTATTGTCATATTATATCATGATTATTTTGACAAAGTGTTGGCATTTGAAATATTTTATTATTGCTCGCAAGTTGATTATGCCATTGACATGAGTGAATATAATCTTTAAGAATTATCATCTACATGGTTAGTTATGATCTTTGCTGAAAACCTGGGTATTATTTAAGCATATGTATAAACACAAGAACAAAAGAGTTCGTAATTTTTTTTCTTTGTCATTTTCAGTTTGTCAACTGAATTGCTTGAGGACAAGCAATGTGTTAAGCTTGGGGGAGTTGATACGTCTTCATCGTATCTACTTTTTCTAATGCTTTTGCTCTTGTTTTGGACTCTAATTTGCATGATTTGAATGAAACTAACCCGGACTGACGCTGTTTTCAGCAGAACTACCATGGTGTTGTTTTTGTGCAGAAACAAAAGTTCTCGGAATTCGACAAAACTTTTTAGAGAATTATTTTGAAATAAATGAAGATTTTTGGAACCAAGACCCACTGGAGGGGGGCCTAGCTACCCAATAGGCACCAGGGCGTGCCACACCCCTCTGGCGCCCTGGTGGGTAGTGGGGCCCACGAGACTTCGCTGACCCTAATTCCAACTCTATAAAATTCTATTTTTGGAGAAAAAATTAGATAGTAAGTTTCATCGCATTGCACGATACAGAGCCGCCGCCACCTCTTATTCTTTATCGGGATGGCAGATCTGAAGTCCGTTCTGGGCTCCGGAGAGGGGGATTCGCCGCCATCGTCATCACCAACCCTACTTCATCACCAATTCCATGATGCTCCCCACCGGGAGTGAGTAATTCCTTCGTAGGCTTGCTAGACGGTGAGGAGTTGGATGGGATCCATCAGGTAATCAAGTTAGTTTTGTTAGGGCTTGATCCCTTGTATCCACTATGTTCCGAGATTGATGTTGTTATGACTTTACTATGCTTAATGCTTGTCACTAGGGACCGAGTGCCATGATTTCAAATCTGAACGGTTTATGTTTTCACAATTATATCTATGTTCTTGATCTGATCTTGCAAGTCATATGCACATGTTACGTGTCATGATCCGTAAACCCCAAGGTGACAGTAGTTGGGATACTTTCCGGCGATGACTGTAGTTTGAAGAGTTCATGTATTCACTATGTGTTAATGCTTTGTTCCGGTTCTCTATTAAAAGGAGGCCTTAATATCCCTTAGTTTCCGTATGGACCCCCGCTGCCACGGGAGGGTAGGACAAAAGATGTCATGCAAGTTCTTTTCCATAAGCACGTATGACTATTTACGGAATACATGCCTATATTACATTGATGAACTGGAGCTAGTTCTGTGTCGCCCTAGGCTATGACTGTTATATGATGAATATCATCCAACGAAATCACCGATCCAATGCCTACGAGCTTTTCACATATTGTTCTTGCTAAGTTATTACTACTGTTACAACCGTTACGAAACTGCTGCTACTACTGTTACTGTTACCGTTACTATTGCTATCACTATTAAAACTATCATACTACTGTGCCACTGATCACTTTGCTGCAGATATTTAATCTTCAGGTGTGGTTGAATTGACAAGTCAACTGCTAATACTTGTAAATATTCTTTGGCTCCCCTTGTGTCGAATCAATAAATTTGGGTTGAATATTCTACCATCGAAAACTATTGCGATCCCCTATACTTGTGGGTTGTCAATCCGCATACCCCAAGTTGACAATAATTGGAATTCTTTACGGTGATTACCGCAATTTGAGAAGTTCATGTATTCACTATGTGTTAATGCTTTGTTCCGGTTCTTCATTAAAAGGAGGCCTTAATATCCCTTAGTTTCCTTATGGACCCCGCTGCCACGGGAGGGTAGGACATAATATGCCATGCAAGTTCTTTTTCATAAACACGTATGAATATTTATGTAATACATGCCTACATTACATTGATGAATTGAAACTAGTTCTGTGTCGCCCTAGGTTATGACGGTTACATGATGAATATTATTCAACATAATTATCCATCACCGATCCAATGCCTACGAGGTTTTCACATATAGCTTTTGCTAAGTTACTACTGTTGCTGCTATTGTCACAATTGCTACAAAACTATTACTACTACTGTTACCATTACTGTTGCTATTATTACTATTGCTATCAAACTAACATACTACTGTGCTACTGATCACTCCATTGCAGATATTTAGTCTCCAGGTGTGGTTGAATTGACAACTCAACTGCTAATACTTACAAATCTTCTTTGGCTCCCCTTGTGTCAAATCAATAAATTTGGGTTGAATACTCTACCCTCAAAAACTGTTGCGATCCCCTATATTTGTGGGTTATCAGGGGTCGCTTCTCCTTCTTCTTATTGTGCTAGACCTTTGTTATGCACTAGGGGAAGGAGGAGTAGCGACCATCACCGACGATCGAAAAATCAGTGAGGAAGTGTCCACCGTATATGAGAGAGGACGAAGAATCCCGACTGTTGTCGTGGGGGGTAGCTTCTTCTTTATTCGAAGGTGCTAGACATTTTGGTGTAATGCACTTTCGAATGAACGTAGGAGCTACGATCACCGTCGATCACAAAAGTCAGAGAGGATGAATCCCGACTGTTTTCATGGGGTCGCTTCTCCTTTGTTCCCATGTGCTAGACATTTTGGTGTAATGCACTCGGAGACGAAGGGAGGAGCGACCATCACCGACGATCGAATATATGAGAGAGGGAGTGCCCACCATATAACACCATGTGAGATGGGAGTTTTCAAGGAAGACTCGACAGACCGAAAGTCAACCCGTAATGAATAATAATGATCTGTTGTCGTGAGTTCCTGGTTATTGCCGTCGATTTATAATCTTTGAATTTTGAACACAGGAAATGTCTGACGATGATAGGATCCTGGAGTGCGACTACTGCTGAGATGACCGGGGTTTGTGCGACAGGGAGCCTCACCTACAAAATGGTAGGTTCTTCACCGTGAAGCTGGAAGAGACCTTCGATGTTTATACGGTACACAACGACAAGTATTTCATTGTAATTAATCATCACTTGTGCTTCTTTGTTTCAACGCGTAATTTCCGTTTTTTTTTTTTCAATTCGACTAGTACATCCCGTGCCATGCAAGACCGTATGTCTTGCAGAAACTCGGTTTTCAAGACTTTGAGAATATGGAGACGAGGACGGCTCACCTAAGGACTAAACATGGTTATGTGTTTCGGGTTAAGCTGTACAATGTGCTTAATCACTCCCATTTCGGTTGCTCTAATTGGGAAGCTCTCTGCAAGGCATATGGATTTGAGGAGAATATGCAAATAACATTTGATATTCGTCCGAAAGATGATGATATTGAAAATAATATGGACATGTGGGCAAGTAGCTTTTGAAGGCGAATGTTGATACTATGTGAATCAGGTATCTGCTGCTCGTGTTGTTCTGATAGCTGTGATATTATAGTGTTGCCAATTTTTTTCAGGTCAAATATCTGGGAAACATAGACCCATACCCGAGAGTATTTTTCGAACTCAGGATCATTGTATAGACCGATCTTGCCAAGGTGGTCTTTCCAATGCCTCCAAAGCCCCATATGGGAATGAAGGTGGTCTCTTCAGTGGTGCTCCCCGATAAACGAGCCAAGATTACCAGTTTATCGCCAGTCCTCCCGATAATTTCTGCTTCCTCCACATTCCCTGCATTTTCCCAGATATGAGGAACTTGCTGCTCATTGGTGCGAGTTTCCAGTGGAACACTATAATTCTGACGGTCTTCTGTTATCTTTTGTAGATGCTCTTGCATCTTTTTCATATTGTCTGGCATATTAATCTTCTTCCTGATAGCTCCGAACTGCAAGAGGAATGACTTGATCTGTCAGTATCATGGAAGAAATGGAAAGCACATGCACGCAGCGGCAATTTTATAATATGTTGTAATTTAAATCAAGAAAAATGTAGTGTGGTTTTTGGCTCTCCTAGATCAACTAGAAAAGCGCAGGTAGCACTGCTCTGGACTCAATTCGTATGAGAAAACTACTGCAGGTATGGATGGTCGTATAGCAGGATAGCTGATCCTCTCTGCACCAAGGTTTCTATCCTAAAAAAATCAGATCTACTTCACTATCTAAATAAATTCAGACCTACTTCACTATATGAAAAACAAATACAGATCTAGTTGATCATGTAAACATATTCAGGTCCATCAATCAGCTCATATATTAACGGACAACAACATTCAGATCCAGATTGATGGCAACCAAATGGAGGGGATCTTGCATACCAGGCCGGCGTCAGATTCAAAGTCATCAAGCATGTCGGAGATGTCGTTCATGGCGGCCTTGAGCCGGTTCACCCACAGGAGCGCGGAGCTGTCCGTGATGGACCGTCTCTCTGCGTCGCTGAGCGCGGCCTCCACCGACTCAAGCGTCATCTTCATCTTCTCCAGGTCTTTGGTCATGTTCTTGTGCAGCTTGATCTTGCCCACGATGGCGGAGCCGATCTGCCTGATCACCACCTTGATGACGCCCGAGGCGACCATGCCCCCGACGACGGCTGCCGCCATCGCTGGCCCGGGTCAGGCAGATCTTGCGGGGACCAACGCTGGCGTGGTTCTCGGAGCCTGCTGCAGAGGAGTCGGCGGGTGAGACAGAGGTCGCCGGAGAGAAATGGAGAGGGGGAGAGAGAGATTGACCTGCGTCAACGCCGTGGTGGCCGCGGACGCGGCGACGGCGAGGAGATCTGGACTGGATGTGCAAGTGTGAGTACGAGGGTAAGGCCAACTCCAACGTACGACCCCAAACGATTCGTTTGGTCCGCTTTTCGTCTCTTTATGAATGACAGTGGCGCCGTGTCCGTCCGGATTTCTGGATGCGTCGGTCATGCGCCCAATGCACGGCCGCATCTCGTCCGCATTTTTTTTGGCAACACATATTTTTATTTTCATCATTGATTTTTGATACATTGAGCACATCACCAAATCTTGACTAGAGTAGCAAGACAAAAAAACAAGAACCACAAGAAGACTTTTTAGAAGATATCCAACTTCCATAACTGCTCTCATAGTTGGATTAGTGCCTTCTCGATGCATTCATTGTTGATCTGCGGACTCTCGATCTTGCGTGCTTCTTTCTTCTTCGAGTCTAAAGAAGTAGAAGTTGCTTCTTCGCATCTAGTCTCATTTCTAGCCTCTATTCTAGCAACAAGTGCACGAACATCTATTAAATTATGCTCTATCAATACATCGATGTATTCTTCTTCCCAATGCCAAAAGTTGCATCCATCCTACACAATAAAATATTTAAGCGTAAGTAAAACTAGCCGAATCCGAGAGCACAACCGAAACTAAAGTAGCACATACCCCATCATTTAAGCACTTGACAAACACCCATCCGGTATGTTCCGGCGTTGTAGACACGCAGCACAAGACCTTCCGTGGGCAGTCGTCACACTTTATGAGTGGCAACGATGCACCGACGAGCCTTTGGGCCAGCACCGAGCTCGGACGACAGCTGATAACCCACAAGTATAGGGGATCAGTTGTAGCCTTTCTCGATAAATAAGAGTGTCAAACCCAACGAGGAGCTAAAAGTAGGATTTGTATTCCCTTCAAGTTCTATCGACCACCAGTACAATTCTACGCGCACTTAACGTTCGCTTTACCTAGAACAAGTATAAAACTAGAAGTACTTTGTAGGTATGATAGGATAAGTTTGCAAAATAATAAAGATGACGTAAATAAAATCTAGGGGCTATTTAGATAAAGAAATAACTAAATTAGTTTTAGTAGAGAGTTTTTTGTCACAAGAAATTTATTTGTCCCTAGGCAATCGATAACTAGACCGGTAATCATTATTGCAATTTTATATGAGGGAGAGACATAAGCTAACATACTTTCTCTTCTTAGAGCATATGCATTTATGGTTGGAACTCTATCAATCATCCACAACTACTAAACATCATTAAGTTAAAACCCAACCATAGCATTAAAGTATCAAGTCCTCTTTATTACCATAACCATAACCCACTTATCCGTGTTTGTGTTTCTATCACTCACGCAACGTAGACAATAAGCAAACCATGAACTTATTGCAAACCCTACAGCGGGGATCCCTCACGCTTGCGTGACACGGAGAGCACCATATGACAGCAACAATAATAAAACATGCAACTCAAACCAATCACGATCATCAATGAACCCATAAGACAAAACGGATCTACTCAAACATCATAGGATAGCCATACATCATTGGAAAATAATATATAGCGTTGAGCACCATGTTTAATTAGAGATTACAGCGGGGAGAAGAGGTGTTACACCGCTGCATACAGGGGGAGAGAGTTGGTGATGACGGCGGCGAAGTTGTTGGTGTAGATAGCCGTCACGATGATGGCCCCGGCGGTGTTCCGGTGCCACCGTGAGAGAGGGGGAGAGAGCCCCCCTCCTTCATCTTCTTCCTTGTCCTCCCCCCTAGATGGGAGGAGGGTTTCCCATCTGTTCCTTGGCCTCCATGGCGGCGGAGGGGCGAGAGCCCCTCCGAGATTGGATCTCTCTCTGTATCCTTCTGTTTTTGCGCTCTCAGATTCTGACCTTTCACCGTTTATTAAATTCCCGGAGACCCGTAACTCAGATTGGGCTGAAATTTTAACACGATTTTTACCCGGATATTAGCTTTCTTGCGGCCGAAGAAGGGCACCAACCGCCTTACGGGGTGACGGCAAGGGCCCAGGGCGCGCCCGACCCCCTGGAGCGCGCCCCCTTGATGTGGATATGTATTGGGGGTAGGGTCCTAAGCATGGCCTTCACACCCCACCTGAAGACACCACATGCAAGATTACAAGATTACAAGGAAGATTCCGACTGAAGTAACCATAAGCTTACGAGCCACTCGACAATCAGCTCACTCGGAAGATCCTACATCCACTCGACGAACTCATTCCACTTGGAGCACCCGAACTCACTCGGATATACGAAGACCAAACAGTCGACAAAACAGTCGGAGCATCATTCTCATAGTGGCGGTTTCGTAGTGAGCATATATTATGGCATTGATGATCCACTGTGTAACATAGGAGATGAATGGGTGGCGCACTCTATATAAGCCACCCCTCACCACTAGACTATGGGGATTCTTTTCTGCTATCTCTCTCTCTAGTCTTCGGACTTATCTCAGGCATGGGGATCCGCTCTCCTCTTGCTCACACACATTGTAATCTTCAGATACATACTCAGATAAAACAAAGCCTCTCCGGAGCACGAGACGTAGGGCTGTTATCTCCACCGTGAGAGGCCCGAACTCGCTAAAATCACCGTGTCACCCATATGCATCTCAATAGATCATGCTCCTTTACCCTACCCCCTTCGTACTGTCGGAATCGTTCCCACGACAGTTGACGCCCACCGTGGGGCCTGGCGTCTATCGAGGCATGATGCATTTGATTATTTCTTTGACCACCGGCGGTGGATCGATTCTCATAGAAGCAACGGCGGCGTGAGACCAGGAAACCAATCACACCTCCACGCACGGCACCCGGCGCCGTCCGCCTCCTCGTCGTCACGCACGGCCGCCGGCGCTGTCCGCCTCTTCGTCGTCACGCACGGCCTTCGACGCCATTCGCCTGGTAGTCGACTCTGGTATCGTGCTCCCTGTCGCTCCGCAGCGGCCTCCACGGTGGAGGCGCAGGCCCGACTCAGCGCGAGCATGCAACGCTCCCTGCGCACGGCGAGTCGTCTAGCAGGCGTCAGCGGCCCGACCGCTGTCTCCGTGTTGTTGGTGCAGGCCCGACGCTGCGCAGGTATCGGGGCTGGCCGCACCCCCGTGCGCGACGACCCCTCCTGCTGGCGTCCGTCATCCTGCTGCAGCTTCCGCGATGAAGGCACAAACACGCGGCGTGGCAATCAATTGCATGCCGAAAACAGTCCACGAAAGATGGAAACTTCCGTCACATGCAGAAACGGTTTGATCTATTACTTAATTATCGCTAATTAAGGCCTCTTGCATGCAGGTGGTCGTGCGTTCAGGTTTTGGACGCTTTGTCCATCAAAGTATATTCGTAGCTACTCCATACTTGCAACTAACTTGCAGGTCACACGTCCGTCATCGTCTCCGGACAGTGGTTCACTCGGACAGACATTCCGTTTGAGCTATATACAGACGACCAACATGTAGTCACTCGGCAGCTCCGCGCATCGCCACTCGGCGACACACGCCTTCGTCACTCGACCGCCCCGCGCGCCGTCACTCTGCTGGACGCGTCGTTATCACTCGGCAGCTCCGCGCGTCGCCACTCGGCGAGACACGCCTTCGTCACTCGGCCGCATCGTGCTTCGTCACTCAGTGAGACGTATCTTCGTCACTCGGCAGCCCCGCACGCCGCTGGATGCGTGTCCTTCACTCGGACGCCCCACGTCTACTTCACTTGGACGCCCCGCGTGTCGCCACTCCACGGGACGCGTCTGCTTCATTCGGACGGATTCACTTGGCCGTTCAATTGGTCGGGGGATTTACTCGGACAACATGCGCTCCAGTCAACATCCAATCAGACAGTCCGCCAGCACTCGGTCGTCACTCGGATGTCACACAGTCGGACGCGTCTACACCACTCGGTCGTCACTCGGATGTCACACAGTCGGACGCGTCTACACCACTCGGCCGTCCTGTGCATAGCCACTCGGTTGGGCATGTCCTCATTATTCGGCTGCCCCGCGCGTCACCACTCAGTTGGGCGCGTCTTCATCAACTTGCCCGCTCGGCCGCCCCGCGCCTTGCCGCTCTGTTGGGCACGTCTTCATCAACTTGCCCGCTCGGACGCCCCGCGCGTCACCGCTCAGTTGGGCACGTCTTCATCTATTTGCCCGCTCGGCCGCCCCGCGCGTCGCCACTCAGTTGTGCGCGTCTTCATCAACTTGCCCGCTCGGCCGCCCCGCGCGTCGCCGCTCAATTGTGCACGTCTTCATCTACTTCCCCACTCGGCCGCTCCGCGCGTCGCAGCTCAGTTGGGCACGTCTTCATCTACTTGCCCGCTCGGCCGCCCCGCGCATCGCCGCTCAGTTGGGCACGGCTTCTTCAGCTTGCCAGACTCGGCCGCCCCGCGCGGTCGCCACTCGGTTTGCGTACCTCATCACCACACCGTCGCGCTCCACGGGTCGCCGCTCGGTTGGTCACCTATCACCACTCGGCCGCTCTGCGCGTCGCCTCTTGGTTGGTCACCTCATCACCACTCGGCCGCCCCGGCGTCGCCATTGGTTGGTCACCTCATCACCCATGGCCGCTCCACGCGTCGCCTCTTGGTTGGTCCCTCATCACCACTCAGCGCTCCGCGGTCGCCGCTCGATTGGTCACCTCATACCATCGGCCGCTCCGCGCGTCGCCTTTTGGTTGGTCACCCTCATACCACTCGGCCGCCTCCGCGCGTCGCCGCTCGGTTTGGTCACCTCATCACCACTCGGGCGCTCCACCGCGTCGCCGCTCGGTTGGTCACCTCATCACCACTCGGCCGCTCCGGCCTCGCCCCTCTGGTTGTTCACCTCATCACCACTCGGCCGCCGCCCGCGCGTCGCCACTCGCGTTGGTCACCTCATCACCACTCGGCCGCTCGCGCGTCGCCTCTTGGTGGTCACCTCATCCACCACTCGGCCCGCTCCACGCGTCCCGCTGGTTGGTCACCTCATCACTACTCGGCCGTCCTGTGCATAGCCACTCGGTTGGGGCATGTCCTCATTTATTCGGCTGCCCCGCGCGTCGCCGCTCAGTTGGGCGCGTCTTCATCTACTTGCCCGCTCGGCCGCCCCGCGCGTCGCCGCTCAGTTGGGCGCGTCTTCATCAACTTGCCCGCTCGGCCGCCCCGCGCGTCGCCGCTCAGTTGGGCGCGTCTTCATCTACTTGCCCGCTCGGCCGCCCCGCGCGTCGCCGCTCAGTTGTGCGCGTCTTCATCAACTTGCCCGCTCGGCCGCCCCGCGCGTCGCCGCTCAGTTGGGCCCGTCTTCATCAACTTGCCCGCTTGGCCGCCCCGCGCGTCGCCGCTCAGTTGGGCACGTCTTCATCTACTTGACCGCTCGGCCGCCCCGCGCGTCGCCGCTCAGTTGTGCGTGTCTTCATCGACTTGCCCGCTCGGCCGCCCCGCGCGTCGCCGCTCAGTTGGGCACGTCTTCATCTACTTGCTCGCTCGGCCGCCCCGCGCGCCGCCGCTCAGTTGGGCACGACTTCTTCAGCTTGCCGCGCCTTCAGACAGCTAAGTCATTCTACAAGCACTACATTCTGTTATTTCCGAGTTCCCGAGTATCCTGTAATTCACACATCACGTTCAATCGGAAGCCACGCCACCGAGTGTACCTCTACGCTCGGTTGCTTATTTTCACATACTTGCTTAGTACAGATTATTTGACTCCTGAGTCCAACTTCCATTTCTTCGCATACATCATTCACAAACACCATGTGTTCTTCATTTCGAGTTTGCATCGGTCCTCCGGGGCTGCAACTCAGCCGAAACACTACACTTCCGTTTTATTTGAGCCAGTATTCCAACGAGTTCAGTCGGATCCTTCACTTCGACAAGTTCGAACGGATCCTTCGCTCTTTCAGACTCTTGCTGGTTAACCAGCAAGCCCCTTGCACTCCCAGCGGGTGTCTATGGGTGTTATTCACACAAATTATTTCAGCACACATCAAATTTCCTCGAGAAATCGTTACGTTGGCTTGTGCTATTTTTCTTACACAAGTTACGCGACCACTCGACGGCCCTATGCGCCAACTTCATCGCTACTCAGACTCGGTCACCATACCGGTCTTAGCGCACCACAAC
>CM022303.1:73775773-73838482 GCA_011799875.1 Thinopyrum elongatum
CACAACACGACCTTGTTGCTCTGTTAACTTCAAACACATCCGCCGACCCTCTGTGAGATCCCTTTCATCATCATCATGTATAGTAATCTCGTCAGGCATGAAGACTAAGCCACTTTGTAATAAAACTGCACACTCACTCCTTACAGTTTTGTTGTGCCGCTCTTTTGAGCATCACTCAAAGCCTCCTCATCTTTACCCGTCCTGACTCGATGAATATAATTTATCCTTCAAAAACTATATTTCTCATATTCCCGACAATTCCCAATCGTCAAAGTCTGTAATTAACGGCTCGGGGGCTACACCGCACTACGGGGCTGCAGCTCATCATATACATTCTCCCTGAGTGGTACGATACTTCATCACCCAAGTCGAATCCTTCACTTCAATGATGACAGTCCAATCCACTACTTTCGAACAAGTTTATAATCACTCAGAACTTGCGCGTCCATCTTCATTCCTACTCAGACTCGTTGTCACGCCGTGTTTGCGTCCTATCATCGCCCACACTAACAACCCGACCTTCGTCGCGTAACATAACGGCTTCGAAAGCATATGTCTACTCCTCCGAGGACCTTTTCAACTCGACCAACCCCGCGCGTCGCACTCGGTTGTGCACGTCTTAACGCTCAGCCCGCCCCGCGCTCGCCACTCCGGTTTGTTGCACTCTTTACTCAGTCCGCCCTGGCATACCACTCGATTTGTGCAACGTCTTTACTCAGGCTCCCTGCGCGTCGTTCACTCGTTGTGGTGCCTTGAGTCCTTCACTCTCGTCAACCCCGATCGCCCATCTTCACTACGGCGCCCGCCCGCTCGCCCCTTTCACTCGGTTGTGCACACTCTCACCGTCGCCGCCCCCGCGCGTTCTGCCACTACCGTTCGTGCTCACTTCTTCACGCTCCTCGTCCTCCCCTCGCTTCTCCACTTTTCGTTGTTTTAAACACTCAATCCTCGGCCACTCGGCTTATGCACTTCTTCACACCGCTCGGGCCGCCCCCCGCGCGCCACTACTCGTTTGTGCACGTCTTCTCACCGCTCGTTCCGCCCCGCTCGTCGTCACTCACGCTCTCGGTTGTAATATCCCGCCTTCGGACCGCCCCACGCGTCGCCACTCTGTCATTCAGCCTCTTTGTGCACGTCTTCACCGCCGGTCCGCCCCGCGCGTCCGCCACTCGTTTGTTGCACTGTCTTCAACTTCACCGCTCGGCCGCCCCGCTTTCATCACTACTCTTCGGTTTTTGTCCACATCCTCTCCCTTTGGCCGCATCCGCGCGTCGCCACTGCGGTTGGGCATGTTTCCTTACCATTCATCCCCCCCCGTCAGCATCACCATCGTTGGACCGTCTCTCCCACTACATCCCCACCCTCGGGAATGACTAATTTACTCATATGATCAAGCCTCTATCGCACTCTGTAGCAAGCTTCCTCTTCTAGCTCACTCGGGGCTAACGCTCAGCTGTGGGCCCATGCCACCTTCAGTGGTTACACACATTTGATCAACCTGTTTTATCCCACTCGGGAATATTTTTCTGCCATGACCATTCGTCGTGTCCCGAAGATCATAAGGGTCGCACTGTCCACTCGGACGATCGCCCAATTCATTACCTGGAGTCATCTTCATGGCTAAAAGGGTGCAAACGATGCTCTTCTATGGGATATACTTGGCCCTTCTTCTAGTCAGTCCAAGACGTCAGTTTCACAAACTTAGACTCGGAGATGGCTGTGCTTGGTGTTCCCCCGGATAATTAGTGGCCTCTCTCTGGACGAGTCCATTCCACTTTAAGCCTCGCACTTCGGGTTTCATGGACGTCCACGTCGGACCACTTAGTCTATCTCCTCCGGAGACATCCAAGTGCCACCAAGTTTTTCCTTGCAGTCAACATACCCGATCATCGGGAAGCACGTCCCACCTCGTGACAAATACCCCTTTCACATGCAAAAGGGTGAAACAAGCAGCTAACAGGTCCATGTAAGAAGTTACTACGGAGCGATTACTCCTGTCGTGTCCAGCTCTTTTGCTATCTAAAAACAATTCGGCGTTTTCTGAGTGCGCAGTGCCGAATTCCATTCGTCGTGCCGAGAGCACTAAAGATTTGCCTGCTTTAAGACCCCAGTTCCCACCATGCTGAACTTATTTACCGTGCCGAGTTGCACGAAGATCCGTACCGACTGATTTCAGCTTCCAGGCTGAGCTTATTCACCATTCCAAGCCGTGAAGATCCATTCTTAATGCATGAAGACCTGCCACCATTTCTAGGCTGAAGTCATTTACCGTGCTGAGCGCACCGATGGTTCACGCCCTGTTTCATTCAGTTCCAAACCAGAAGACTGCCTAAAGAGACCTCCCCTCCGACTGCCCGCATCGACGGCAGTCTCGGGGATACACCCATTGGGTGCCTCTCACTGCCCCCACTGGAATGGTATCCACCGGAACGGTCCTTGTCCGGTCCGAGTTGAACGGCCCAAAAAAAATAAGACACCTCCAAGGCGTGATGATTTCCGAGTAATCAGTTACTTGATGCAGGACCTACATCAAATTCACTCCGGAAGGACTGATAAGCTGATAGAATCAAGCCCGAATGCTAGAGCCAGTTCCGTCACAAGCATCAAGCAAAATCCTCAAAGCTCAATTCGGAACGTTGAGTTTTGGCAGAACCTACACTGTCCCTTTCCCCACTCGCAACCCTGATCCATTCGGGGGCTAATGATGTGGATAATGAATAGGGGTATGGTCCCCTAAGCATGGCCACACACCCCACCTGAAGACCCACTTGCAAGATTACCATATACAAGAATATCCGACTGAAGTAACCATAAGCTTAAGAGCCCTCGCAATCTCTCACCTCGAAGATCCTACATCCCTCGAAGACCTTCCCACTTGGAGCACCCGAATCCACTCGATATACGCAGACCACATGCGCAAAACAGTCGGAGCATCATTCTCATATTGGCGGTTTCGTATGAGCATATATGATGGCTTGATGATCCACACTGTGTAACATAGGATATGGGTGGCGCACTCAATATAAAGCCCCCTCACACACTAGACTATGGGGATTCTTTTCTGCTACCTCTCTCTCTCCTAGTCTCCGGACTTATCTCAGGCATGGGGATCCGCTCTCCCTCTTGCTCACACACATGTGTAATCCTCGATACATACTCAATAAAACAAAGCCCTCTCCGGACACGAGACTAGGCTGTTTTATCGACTGCACCGTGTTAGAGCCCCGACACTCCGCTAAAATCATCCGTGTCTCCCACCTATGCATCTCCGATAAGATCATGCTCCTTTACCCTACCCCCTCGTCTGTCGGAATCGTTCCCACGACACCCCCTGCCTTGCCGCATCTTGGGATCTGTGGCTGTCGCGCACTTGATTCCCAATTCTACCCAAAATCACATTACTTCTCCAAAAAAATCTCCGTAATTTTTTTATCTGCTTTGGACTTCGTTTTGGTATGGAATGTCTGCGAAACAAAAACATTCGCAACAAACGGAACTGGCACTGTGCACTGGATCATATGTTAGTCCCCAAAAATAATAATACAATGTTGTCAAAGTATATGGGAAAGTTGTAGAATATGTGGCATGAACCAATAAAAAATTATATATACGACGGAGACGTCTATCACAAACATCAACAATTAATTCCCTACTCGTCCTCGGTAGGTAAATGAAATCAAAGATACATCTTTTGATGTGGAATGCTACCTATCATAATCTTCGAATCATACAACATCTATCATTGCATGAATATTCAAACACGCGTGATTCAAAGCAATAGTGTATCATTTACATTAACAACAATAATACTTCAAGCATACTAATACTAGCAAATCATGTCCTTCTCAAAATACCATGGCCAAAAAGTTATCCCCTACAAAATATATAGTCTGGCTATGCTCCATCTTCAACCACACAAAGTATTTTCATTCATGCCAACCCCGATGACAAGCCAAGCAAATTGGTTTTCATACTTTTAATGTTCTCAAGCTTTTTTCAACTTTTCACTCAATACATGAGCTGAGCCGTGGATTATAGCACTATAGGTGGAATAGAATATGATATGTGGAGGTTGTGTGGAGAAGAACAAAAAGGAAGAACCTCCACACTCGACGCGGCTTAATCAACGGCTATGATATGCACCCTCAATTGATGTCAATGCGAGGAGTAGTATTGCCATGCAACGGAGGCACTACATCTATAAGTGTATGAAAGTTCAAACTGAAAACACAGTGGGTGTGCATCCAATTGCTTGCTCATGAAGACCTTCGAGGACAGTTAGAAGCCCATCTCCGGAATATCCAAGCCAAGTTCATTACAGAAAATTTCCCACTAGTTATATGAAAGTATAACTCAAGAGACTCTCTATATGAAGTAACATGGTGCTACTCTGAAGCACATATTGTTGGTAAAGCCAAGATTCTATATGGAGCACCGGCGAAGTTTGCACACCGACTCTCGAGGTGAGAAAGGGTAACCGCACGAGTACCGAAGAGGCTAGCATGATGAGGTGAGAGTGCGTAGAATCCTTGGACTCAACATTAGGTCATAAAGAACCCCTTCCCCACATACTTATTGCCAAGTTTATTCACCACATCGCAACAAATACTAATACGCTGCTCCTAAGGGGCAGTGATGGTTAGGAAAAGACCATCGCTCGTCCCCACCCGCCACTCATAAGGGAAACAATCAAAATAAATCAGCTTCCGACTTCATCACATAACAGTTCCACCATACGTGCATGCTTCGGGAATCACAAATCTTAAACAAGTATTTCTAACCATCTCACAATTACTCACAGCACTGTACGCGATACATCCCCATCTTTATATCGCAAAACTCATTGTAAGGATAATAAACATCATCATATTATTGATCTACACGTTTTTATGTAGAATTTTATGATTAACCTGTGGATGACCAATTTCCTGATGAACTCTCTACAATAGATATAAGTTGACAAGATAGTTTTAATATCTTCTTTCTATAAAGATATGCCCACGCTCTAACAAATATAATGAAGCAAATAGCATTCTACAATGGCTGTTTTCTATGTGTAGAGACATGGCATCTAAACTTCAAAGATATAAGTGGAGCACTGAGCATTTCTATTAAACCAACTCAAATAGATATCGTGATGCAAAAGCATTCTAATAAATCAAACAAGACTATCTCCTACCAGCATGGTGAATTTATTAAAAAATAAAAAAAAAAGCACACGACACTCTCAAGATTTAACGCAATCATGTGACGAACTAAAAACTTAGCTCCAAGTAAATAATTCCGTGATGTTAGAAAGAGAGGGGATGCTTCCGGGGCATCCCCTCAGCTGGCTGCTGGAGTCCTTGAATATTACCTTGGGTGCCTCGGGTATCCCCATGCTTGGCTCTTGCCACTCCTTATTCCTTCATCCATCGTGATCCGTCACACCAAACTTGAAATTTTCAAATCACCGACCAAACATAACAAAACCCTCGTGAAGATCCTTAGTATAATGCAAATCACACCACTTTAAGTACTATTGAAACTCATTCCCCAATTTTGTTTTTGCATGTGTAGCTACTGTATTATAACTTCTCTATGGCTTTACCACACCGTAAATTGATATTTTATCCAAACTAGCAAACAATGCATCAAAAACAGATCGTCCTAAAACAGAATAGTCTCTTACAATCTGAAATATTCCTTTTCTGTACCTCCAAAATTCTGAAAATTAGACCGAATAAAAAATTTGTATAGAAGTACTGTGGTAAAAAAATCGGAATTTTTGCACAGTCTAGTAGAAAATTTATTCACGCACTAACGGCAAAATTCTCTGTTGTTTTTGCACTGCAAACCACACCACACAAGCACTCTAATCATGCTAAAGGAAAATCTTGGCACAATTTTTTATAATACAATGTTTGTAGGTAACGCGCAGAAAAAAAAAATTCCGCCCTCCGCCCCGCCCAGGACCACTATGGAATGGACTGCATACAATGTTGAAACTTTTCGTCACCGACCTCGTATCGGCAGGCGGGAAGTACGAGTCGCTGACGAACGGCGGTTTAGATCCCTCGGAGCTAGGATTTTACAACCTCCCAACCGCGCAGGATGTATAAACCCTCATCTTCCCCTCGGACAGTTCCTCCGGGGAGGCGGCCGAACATCCCCCCGGACGGTGTCGCGGAGCAGCCCTTCGGGAGCCTTCAAACTCGAACGGTCACTCAGACAGCCCCTCCGGAGGCACTCTCAAAACAGCCCCTCGGGCACAAAGCCATTGAAACTACGACTCTCTACGGGGTTGCACACATACGGTGTCATCTATCCGGCAGGGCTTCGCCGTCCAGAACTATTCCCCCACCGTAACCCAGAACCTTCCGTCTCTACGAACTCTTTTTCGTGGAGGAGAGAAGAAGCTCAGATCTGCAATGGCACAAGGTATGTTGAGAAAGGAGTGAGTGTTTGGGAAGCCCACACACCTCTATTTCATGGAAAGCCAAGGGATAGGTGGCTCCAAAATACCAAAATACACACCATGAGGTCACAGCCCTAGGGTATAATGGCATAATGGAGGCCATGTGGAGTCTCCAAGGAGCTCCACATGTGTGGCCGGCCACCTTGGGCGCCCCCCATGAGGGGCTCCTTCCCTTGTCAAGCCACCTCCTCTAGAACTTGACCCAAGTCCAAAACGGTGGTCCTCCAAAAAATATCCCAAAAAGGATTTGCAACTAGTCATCTGACCATTTTTCCGCGTCCCGTTTTTGACTGAAAATTGTTTCATGTTTTCCTAGAACATTCCAGTACCCCACAAAACATTTTTCATGCAATCCGGAACAATTCCTAATAGTGATTATTTCATCTCGCGAAAGCATCTAAGCGGCTCCGGCGATCTCCGACCAAAAAGAACATTCCGGTTTTTCTTCTAAAGAATTTCCGGAGAAGTTCTAGAACAATTCCTGGCATCCTCCAGATTATCAGGCATCTGCCGAATCCATTTTTGACTTTCAATGGTATCCCTGAACAACATTTCAGTTTCACAACCGAACTCATCCGTGTTCCCTCTCCAGCGGAACTTTCCGCTGTCCGAACTTTTTCGGTGATCCGCAACTTTTTGGTGTTTTTTCTCGCGACTCCCTGTCCTCGATCCGCAATAGAGACCCTTAAGCGTGTGACCCGATATGTTCGGGTGAGTTTATAGACATGACACGGAACCCCTTCCCGATCATGATCACCATCGGGCCGTACCCACACGAATTCATATTCGAGTGACCTCCGTTGCCGTGTGCTATTCCTGTTGCTCTCATGATATGTTCCAATACCCGAGGTAGACCTGTGGGCATTCCTGGTGGATCACAACTTTTCCACTATGCTAGTAACCCCCTCGTTACCGTATTTTTTCTCCTTTTCCCTCGTTACCAGTTGTTCCGGCCAAATCCCCTGTGATCAACTCACAAGTGTCTGCCGACGTGAGGATACGTAACCCACACCGAAGGTGCCCAGAGATATGTCTCCATACTCTAGAGGAGCAAATCCCAATCTGGAGCTAAATCAGTCTACTTGACAATACTTTTCCATAACCCGTCGCCGCCGTATAGCCACCCATTTTTACTGAATTCGTTTAACAAAACCCCCAAATTCCTGAAGCAAGCTGAAAGAAAAACTTGATACTCTCATGGTCTAGAATCATAACAAACGTTTAACCATCTCTGTGTTATTAACCATTAACTTGTGAAAATGTACTCATTCGCATACATCAATCGGGTCCGATTCACACAATGTTCTTCTAACATTGTGCCTCAAAGTTGCTGGCATAGACATGCCTATTATTGGGAAAACATAATCATCATGCAAACACTTGAAGCTAGTCTAGAGGCAATGACTAGGAATAACATTTTATAACTTTCTTCTTCCCCGTGCACATTGGTTTTCCCCCCCAGAGCCTTTATGGATATACAGGCTCGGGAAACACACGTTATACATTGAAATAAACCTAATCAATGAACAGGGAGATAATCATAACATTTTATTATGCCTCTAGGGCAATATCTCCTACGACTCCCACTTGCACTAGAGTCAATAATCTAGTTAATGCAATCGCCCTTCACACCTGTGCACAACCGGTGTAAATATGCTTCCCTTGTGGTATAGACCTGATGTCCATCAACGTATTTGAACGACTCTTCAGCTCGTGTGTATCTTTGCATATCCTCGCGTTTTCCGCTTTCACAAAATTTAAATTATTTTGTGTGGATTGGCTCTGTATATTTTGTGAATCATTGGTCGCAACCTTTTTCTCAGACTGGGAGCTATGGAGCAACTATCTGCAATAGTGTCCCATTGACCAAAGCCTTCTTGGAACATACTAAGTTCATGAATGAACTATATGATCAACATCTCTTCTTTGTCGCTTTTAAAAGCGGCAACCTACTTTTGCCTCTGTTATAGAATTCGCCACAGAACTTGTTTGTGAACAATTTCCAACTACCATGCCACCATATTGTGTATTACACAAACCCTTAACTTAAATCAACCGCATGGAGCATTTGTGAAGACTGTATCGATGAATTACTTACATCGACACTTCCTAATCCTATTTGCGAGAAAACATGTCAATCATATACTCTAGTACTCAATACGCCTTTTTTAAATGTGTCCGTACCCCATGCTCCAGGTACTTTTGATCACTTTTGGTATCTATACTCGACAACAATTTTTGGGAGTATTGACATACCTGTTGTTTTTTACATACATGGAATACTGATTATCCAAACACAAAGGTGTGTGGAATCTCCATCATGTATTTTTTGCTCATCATTGTTTTAGGGACAACCGAGTCTTGCAAAACTCTTTCCATGTGACTTTGGGCAAGATCACTCCTTGGCATTTAAATGCTAAAAATTTTAGCATCTTGTCAATATGTATCTCTTGGCTCATCCCCCATTAGGTAAACTCTATCTCCATAGATCCCTCATGCCTAATAATCAGGCTATTTAGCCCAACACTTCATCGAAAAACCCTTTTCAAATGAGTCCTTATTCCGTGTCCCAAGAATTTTATTTTCAATTAACAATTGTCAGCCACAACGTTTTTAGAAATATTATTATTCTACCGTTACTTTCTTGAATCACAAGCATCTTCTTCGTTACCCGCATTGATGAGTCAAAACCCTTTTTGACCATTTCCATCAAAACAAACGACGATTCCCAACTCCATTTTGCTCTCTTCTGTCCATTGCTGGAACTCTGAAGTTTGCACACTCACCAGCATCCTCTGGACGCAAATACCTTGGACTGTACCACATGCAAGTCCTTGGTTTTATTTCCTCATATGGAAATCCTTTCATTCACATCATCCTTGTTTCATATCTCAGATTTGAAATATGTAATTAATAGCCAGTTCAACCCGAACCGCTTTAAGCATCGGTCACAGTGAAACAACCTCATCGTGTCAACTCCTTGAACTTGTTACTTTCAACCCGTCGAGCTTTATGGATAAAACATTTTTATTCCGTATCAGGTATTAGTTCCCTAAATACGCGTTAGACTCTAAGTCTTCCGAAAGGTGTATCAAAGATTTTAATCTTGCAACATTTATATGGAAACTATCTCGGATTGTTATTGGCATTTATCCATTCCGGAGTCGGGCCAATCACGCTTCCTTGTGTAATCGTAGGTATACTGTTGGTCTAACAACAAATCATCTCGTTTGCCGCACCTGAGAGGTTTGCAAGAGCGTGCCTACGTGGTTTCCCGCGCACGTTCGAACCGCTTCCATCCTTTATTGTAGAGGCTTTCCGTATCAGTCGCAGTAGAAACTACGGAATCACTTTCCCAGGTTCCCTTTCCTTTGACCTGATGATGAAGATACTGTTATCTCGTCGAGCTGCACTATTCTCCCACTCACCTTTTGAAATAACCATTTTCCTTCTGCAAAATGCATACCATTCTTGTGGCAACCTATTTTGCCTCGCATATGAGGGAGGAATACCCAACATTTTTGGGATAACCTACAAAGTAGCACTTGTCCCCCTGAATTTGGAATAGGTTTGTAACCTTTTAACCGCCCCATATTCCAAACGTTTCAGAAAAGATATAACATGTTTGGTGTACCATACCATGGCGTCATTTCAGACAAGACCTGATAGGGCTCTTTTCAGTGTAAAGCCGCAAAAAAAAAAAAAAGTCTCTCAATCATCACTTTAAAAGGGATAATGGCAAATTTATTTAATGTTCATCTTTGATCTTACCATGTTATAAATGGTTTCGATTACATCTTCATGGACTTTCCACTCACAGTGGTGTGTCCAGGTGTGTAAAGTTATGAACCCCTTTCACAACTCATCAGAACATTCACTAAACTTGTAACTCAATATTCCTTTCTTCTTTCTGCAATCGAATTGTAAAACATAATTTTCTGTTACAATAACTCTTCTATTTCATTTTGAAAATCTTGTGAATGATTTCATGAAGATCCAGACTTACGTCTTCATCCAGTAAATTCCATATATCTACTTGAGTCATTTTGAAGTAGACCAATCCACAGTTTGCAACAACCTTTATCGGACTAACATACACAAAATGTATGATCACCAATAAGTTTCTTTGCCGTTCCTTATGGCATTTGAACGGTATTTCGTCACTCACTTTTTGAGGAAAGTTGCAATGTCAGATGATTCCAAAATCAAACGACTTCAAAATCCATCATAAGGGACTTTATCCATGTGGGTTTCTCCAATGTGACCAAATGGCCGATGGTGAGAGTGAGACCAACCGAGTGGCGACGCGCGGGGCGGCCGATGTGTGATGAGGTGACCAACAAGAGGCGATTCGGCGCGGCCGGTGGTGATGAGGTGACCACCGACGACGCGCGAGCGGCCGAGTGTGATGAGGTGACCAACCGAGCGGCGACCGGCGTGGAGCGGCGACTGGTGATGGAGGTTGTGACCAACCGAGCGTCGACGCGCGGAGCGGCCGAGTGGTGATGAGGGTGACCAACCAAGAGGCGAGCGCGCGAGCGGCCAGTGGGGGACGAGGTGACCACCGAGCGGCGACGTGCGGAGCAGCCGAGTGGTGATGAGGTGACCAACCAAGAGGCGACGCGTGGAGCGGCCGATGGTGAGAGGTGACCAACCGACTGGCGACGCGCGGGGCTCCGAGTGGTGATGAGGTGACCAACCAGAGGCACGCGCGGAGCGGCCGAGTGGTGCTGAGTGTCCCACCGGCGCGCGCGCGTGGAGCGGCGAGTGGTGATGAGGTGACCAACCGAGTGGCGACGCGCGGGCGGCCGAGTCTGGCAATCTGAAGAAGCCGTGCCCAACTGAGCGTGCGACGCGCGGGGCGGCTGACGTGGGACAGTAGATGAAGACGTGCCCCAACTGAGCGGCGACGCGCGGGGCGGCCGAGTGGGCAAGTATAATGAAGACGCGCCCAACTGAGCGGCGACGCGCGGGGCGGCCGACGTCGCAGTAGTGAAGACCGCACAACTGAGCGTTGACGCGCGGGGCGGCCGAGCGGGCAAGTTGATGAAGACGTGCCCACAGAGCGGCGATGCGCGGGCGGCCGAGCGGCCAGTTGATGAGACGCCCAACTGAGCGGCGACGCGCGGGGCAGCCGAATGATTAGGACATGCCCACCGAGTGGCTATGCACAGGACGGCCGAGTATGATGAGGTGACCAACCGAGCGGCGACGCGTGGAGCGGCCGAGTGGTGAGTGTGACCAACCAGAGGCGACGCGCGGAGCGCCGGTGGTGATGAGGTGACCAACCGAGTGCGACGCGCGGGGCGGCCGAGTGGTGATAGGTGACCAACCAGAGCGAGGCGCGAGCGCCGAGTGGTGATGAGGTGACCAACCGAGCGGCGACGCGTGGAGCGCCGATGTGGTGATGAGGTGACCAACCGAGCGGCGACGCGCGGAGCGGCCGAGTGGTGAGAGGTGACCAACCAAAAGCGACGCGCGGAGCGGCCGACTGGTGATGTAGGGACCAATCGGCGGCGACGCCGAGCGCTGAGTGGTGATGAGGTGACCAACCAAGAGCGGCCGCGTGAGCGGCCAGTGGTGATGAGGTGGACCAACCGAATGGCGACGCGCGGGGCGGCCGAGTGGTGATGAGTGACCAACCAAGAGGCGACGCGCAGAGCGGCCGAGTGGTGATGAGGTGACCAACCGAGCGGCGACGCGTGGAGCGGCCGGGTGGTGATGAGGTGACCAACCGAGTGGCGACGCGCGGGGCGGCCGAGTCTGGCAAGCTGAAGAAGCCGTGCCCAACTGAGCGGCGATGCGCGGGGCGGCCGAGCGGGCAAGTAGATGAAGACGTGCCCAACTGAGCTGCGACGCGCGAGCGTCCGGTGGGGAAGTAGATGAACTTGCACAATTGAGCGCGACGGCGGCGCGCCGAGCGGGCAATTTGATGAACGACTCACAACTGATTGGCGACCGCGGGGCGGCCGAGCGTGGCAATAGATGAAGACGGCCCAACTGACGGTGACGCGCGGGGCGTCCGAGCGGCAAGTTGATGAAGACTTCCCACAGAGCGGCAAGGCGCGGGCGGCCGAGCGGAAGTTGATGAAGACGCCCCACTGAGTGGTGACGCGCGGGCACGATAATAGGACATTGCCCAACCGAGTGGCTATGCACAGACGCCGAGTGGTGTAGACGCGTCCGACTGTGTGACATCCGAGTGACGACCGAGTGGTGTAGACGCGTCCGACTGTGTGACACTCCGAGTGACGACCGAGTGCTGGCGGACTGTCTGATTGGATGTTGACTGGAGCGCATGTTGTCCGAGTAAATCCCCCGCCAATTGAACGGCCAGTGAATCCGTCCGAATGAAGCATACGCGTCCCGTGGATGGCGACACGCGGGGCGTCCAAGTGAATGTAGACGTGGGCGTCCGATGAAGGACACGCATCCACGCGTGCGGGGCTGCCGAGTGACGAAGATACGTCTCACTGAGTGACGACACGATGCGGCCGAGTGACGAGAGCGTGTCTCGCCGAGTGGCGACGCGCGGAGCTGCCGAGTGATAACGACGCTGTCCACAGCAGTGACGGCGCGCGGGGCGGTCGAGTGACGAAGGCGTGTGTCGCCGTCAGTGGCGATGCGCGGAGCTCCGAGTGACTACATGTTGGTCGTCTGTATATAGCTCAAACGGAATGTCTGTCCGAGTGAACCACTGTCCGGAGACGATGACGGACGTGGTGACCTGCAAGTTAGTTGCAAGTTGGAGTAGCTACGAATATACTTTGATGGACAAAGCGTCCAAAACCTGAGACGCACGACCACCTGCATGCAGAGGCCTTAATTAGCGATAATTAGAATAGATCAAACCGTTTTCTGCATTTGACGAAGTTTCCATCTTTCGTGGCTGTTTTCGGCATGCAATTGATTGCCACGCCGCGTGGTTTGTCCTTCATCGCGGAAGCTGCAGAGGATGACGGACGCCAGTCAGAGGGGTCGTCGCCGCACGGGGGTGCGGCCAGCCCCGATACCTCCGCAGCGTCGGCCCTGCACCAACACCACGGACGACAGGTCGGCCGCTGACGCCTGCTAGACGACTCGCCGTGCGCAGGGAGCGTTGGCAATGTGCTCGCGCTGAGTCGGGCCTGCGCCTCCACCGTGAGGCCGCTGCGGAGCGACAGGGATAACGATACCAGAGTCGACTACCAGGCGAATGGCGTCGAAGGCCGTGCGTGACGACGAAGAGCGGACAGCGGCCGGCGGCCTGTGCGTGACGACGAGGAGGCGGACGGCGCCGGGTGCCGTGCGTGGAGGTGTGATTGTGTTTCCTGGTCTCACGCCGCCGTTGCTTCTATAGAATCGATCCACCGCCGGTGTGTCAAAGAAATATATCAATGCATCAGCCTCGATAGACGCCAGGCCCCACGGTGGGCGTCAACTGTCGTGGGAACGATTCCGACAGTACGAAGGGGTAGGTAAGAGCATGATCTATTGAGATGCATTGGGTGACACGGTGATTTTAGCGAGTTCGGGCCTCTCACGGTGGAGATAACAGCCCTACGTCTCGTGCTCCGGAGAGGCTTTGTTTTATATGAGTATAGTACTGAAGATTACAATGTGTGTGAGCAAGAGGAGAGCGGATCCCCATGCCTGAGATAAGTCCGAAGACTAGAGAGAGGATAGCAGAAAGCATCCCATAGTCCTAGTGGTGAGGGGTGGCTTATATAGAGTGCGCCACCCATTCATCTCCTATGTTACACATGGATCATCAATGCCATATATATGCTCACTACGAAACCGCCACTATGAGAATGATGCTCCGACTTTTGTCGACTGTTTGGTCTTCGTATATCCGAGTGAGTTCGGGTGCTCCAAGTTGGAACTTCTAATGTATTGTAACCCCTATAAACTAGAAGTAACGAGAAGAGCTCTAAGATTTGTTTTTGAGGGGGACCCTGGTGTGGATTTTTTTGTTTCATGGTAATTTTGTTTTTGTCCTGTTGGTTTAATTGTAAAACATTAACTGGGGTTCGACCTGGTTGGTGGAATCTTCTTGTTCTTTTTTAAGCTTTCTTTATTCGCTTGGCTCGGTAGTGGGGGAGGTTTTTAGGTAGTTATTGAATCTCCTTTTTTGTTATGTTTGAGACGGTGAAATGGTCTAAAGCAAGACTACTTTTTTTGAATTTTTAAAGCTACGATTTTTTACAATTTTTAGTTTTGTCGCGACCACAGCTTTTGGCGCAGATTTAGTTTTTGAATATGTGCCAGGAAAAGAATCGCGAGGTGGCCAGGTGGTGAGTAGTGAATATTCACCGATAAGGTGCAGCTGCGCCGATTTAGTTGTTCAAAATACTAAATGTTGATGTTGAGATGGTGGAGCGCAGAATGTTGTACATCATAGAGACAGGGAGATATCTGAACGTGAGAAGTTATTGTGTGTTGGGATTTGTAAGGAGAAGAAGGATAATTTTTATAAAGGGAGTACTTTGTGTTTTTTTTTTTAGAGAGAATAATGATTTCGTCGAGTGGATGTAGGATCTTCCGAGTGAGCTGATTGTCGAGTGGCTCGTAAGCTTATGTGTTACTTCAGTCGAATCTTCTTGTAATCTTGTAATCTGCATGTGGTGTCTTCAGGTGGGTGTGAAGGCCATGCTTAGGACCCTACCCCCAATACATATCCACATCAAGGGGGCGCGCTCCAGGGGGTCGGGCGCGCCCTGGGCCTTGCCGTCACCCGTAAGGCGGTTGGTGCCCTTCTTCGGCCGCAAGAAAGCTAATATCCGGGTAAAATCGTGTTAAATTTCAGCCCAACTCTGAGTTACGGGTCTCCGGGAATTTAATAAACGGTGAAAATGTCAGAATCTGAGAGCGCAAAAACAGAAGGATACAGAGAGAGTATCCAATCTCGGAGGGGCTCTCGCCCCTCCGCCGCCATGGAGGCCAAGGAACAGATGGGAAACCCTCCTCCCATCTAGGGGGGAGGACAAGGAAGAAGATGAGGAGGGTGGCTCTCTCCCCCTCTCTCACGGGTGGCACCGGAAACACCGCCGGGCCATCATCGTGACGGCTATCTACACCAACAACTTCGCCGCCGTCATCACCAACTCTCTCCCCCTGTATGCAGCGGTGTTGAACCCTCTTCTCCCCGCTGTAATCTCTAATTAAACATGGTGCTCAACCGCTATATATTATTTTCAATGATGTATGGCTATCCTAT
This sequence comes from Thinopyrum elongatum, assembly GCA_011799875.1. Classification (NCBI taxonomy): domain Eukaryota; kingdom Viridiplantae; phylum Streptophyta; class Magnoliopsida; order Poales; family Poaceae; genus Thinopyrum; species Thinopyrum elongatum. The sequence goes on from CM022303.1 coordinate 73,791,430, forward strand.
GATGTTGAGTAGATCCGTTTTGTCTTATGGGTTCATTGATGATCGTGATTGGTTTGAGTTGCATGTTTTATTATTGTTGCTGTCATATGGTGCTCTCCGTGTCACGCAAGCGTGAGGGATCCCCGTTGGAGGTTTGCAAAAGTCATGGTTTGCTTATTGTCACGTTGCGTGAGTGATAGAAACACAACACCGATAGTGGGTTATGGTTATGGTAATAAAGAGGACTTGATACTTTAATGCTATGGTTGGGTTTTAACTTAATGATGTTTAGTAGTTGTGGATGATTGATAGAGTTCCAACCATAAATGCATATGTCTCTAAGAAGAGAAAGTATGTTAGCTTATGTCTCTCCCTCATATAAAATTGCAATAATGATTACCGGTCTAGTTATCGATGCCTAGGGACAAATAAATTTCTTGTGACAAAAAAACTCTCTACTAAAACTAATTTAGTTATTTCTTATCTAAATAGCCCCTAGATTTATTTACGTCATCTTATTATTTGCAAACTTATCCTATCATACCTACAAAGTACTTCTAGTTTTATACTTGTTCTAGGTAAAGCGAACGTTAAGTGCGCGTAGAATTGTACTGGTGGTCGATAGAACTTGAAGGGAATCAAATCTACTTTAGCTCCTCGTTGGGTTTTTGACACTCTTATTTATCGAGAAAGGCTACAACTGATCCCCTATACTTGTGGTTATCAGCTGTCGTCCGAGCTCGGTGCTGGCCCAAAGGCTCGTCGGTGCATCGTTGCCACTCATAAAGTGTGACGACTGCCCACGGAAGGTCTTGTGCTCGTGTCTACAACGCCGGAACATACCGGATGGGTGTTTGTCAAGTGCTTAAATGATGGGGTATGTGCTACTTTAGTTTCGGTTGTGCTCTCGGATTCGGCTAGTTTTACTTACGCTTAAATATTTTATTGTGTAGGATGGATGCAACTTTGGCATTGGGAAGAAAACATCGATGTATTGATAGAGCATAATTAATAGATGTTCGTGCACTTGTGCTAGAATAGAGGCTAGAAATGAGACTAGATGCGAAGAAGCAACTTCTACTTTCTTTAGACTCGAAGAAGAAGAAGCACGCAAGATCGAGAGTCCGCAGACAACAATGAATGACTCGAGAAGGCACTAATCCAACTATGAGAGCAGTTATGGAAGTTGGATATCTTCTAAAAGTCTTCTTGTGGGTTCTTGTTTTTTTGTCTTGCTACTCTAGTCAAGATTTGGTGATGTGCTCAATGATATCAAAATCAATGATGAAAATAAAAATTGTGTTGCCAAAAAAAATGCGGACGAGATCGGCCGTGCATTGGGCGCATGACCGACGCATCCAGAAATCCGGACGGACACGCGCCACTGTCATTCATAAAGAGACGAAAAGCGGACCAAACGAATCGTTGGGGTCGTACGTTGGAGTTGGCCTTACCCTCGTACTCACACTTCACATCCAGTCCAGATCTCCTCCCGTCGCCGCGTCCGCGGCCACCACGGCGTTGACGCAGGTCAATCTCTCTCTCCCCTCTCCATTTCTCTCCGGCGACCTTGTCTCACCGCCGACTCCTCTCAGCAGGCTCCGAGAACCACGCCAGCGTTGGTCCCCGCAAGATCTGCCTGACCCGGCCACGATGGCGGCAGCCGTCGTCGGGGCATGGTCGCCTCGGGCGTCATCAAGGTGGTGATCAGGCAGATCGGCTCCGCCATCGTGGGCAAGATCAAGCTGCACAAGAACATGACCAAAGACCTGGAGAAGATGAAGATGACGATCTTGAGTCGGTGGAGGCCGCGCTCAGCGACGCAGAGAGACGTCCATCACGGACAGCCTCGCGCTCTGTGTGTGAACCGGCTCAAGGCCGCCATGAACGACATCTCCGACATGCTTGATGACTTTGAATCTGACGCCGGCCTGGTATGCAAGATCCCCTCCATTTGGTTGCCATCAATCTGGATCTGAATGTTGTTGTCCGTTAATATATGAGCTGATTGATGGACCTGAATATGTTTAACATGATCAACTAGATCTGTATTTGTTTTTCATATAGTGAAGTAGGTCTATTTATTTAGATAGTGAAGTAGATCTGATTTTTTTAGGATAGAAACCTTGGTGCAGAGAGGATCAGCTATCCTGCATACGACCATCCATACCTGCAGTAGTTTTCTCATACGAATTGAGTCCAGAGCAGTGCTACCTGCGCTTTTCTAGTTGATCGAGAGAGCCAAAAACCACACTACATTTTTCTTGATTTAAATTACAACATATTATAAAATTGCCGCTGCGTGCATGTGCTTTCCATTTCTTCCATGAACTGACAGATCAAGTCATTCCTCTTGCAGTTCGGAGCTATCAGGAAGAAGATTAATATGCCAACAATATGAAAAGATGCAAGAGCATCTACAAAAGATAACAGAAGACCGTCAGAATTATAGTGTTCCACGGAAACTCGCACCAATGAGCAGCAAGTTCCTCATATCTGGAAATGCAGGGAATGTGGAGGAAGCAGAAATTATCGGGAGGACTGGCGATAAACTGGTAATCTTGGCTCGTTTATCGGGGAGCACCACTGAAGAGACCACCTTCATTCCATATGGGGCTTTGGAGGCATTGGAAAGACCACCTTGGCAAGATCGGTCTATACAATGATCCTGAGTTCGAAAAATACTCTCGGGTATGGGTCTATGTTTCCCAGATATTTGACCTGAAAAAATTGGCCACACTATAATATCACAGCTATCAGAACACACGAGCAGCAGATACCTGATTCACATAGTATCAACATTCGCCTTCAAAACTACTTGCCCACATGTCCATATATTTTCAATATCATCATCTTCGGACGAATATCAAATGTTATTGCATATTCTCCTCAAATCCATATGCCTTGCAGAGAGCTTCCCAATTAGAGCAACCGAAATGGGAGTGATTAGCAACATGTACAGCTAACCCGAAACACATAACCATGTTTAGTCCTTAGGTGAGCCGTCCTCGTCTCCAATTCTCAAAGTCTTGAAAACCGAGTTTCTGCAAGACATACGGTCTTGCATGGCACGGGATGTACTAGTCGAATTGAAAAAAAAAAAACGGAATTACGCGTTTGAAACAAAGAAGCACAAGTGTATGATTAATTACAATGAAATACTTGTCGTTGTGTACCGTATAAACATCGAAGGTCCTTCCAGCTTCACGGTGAAGAACCTACCATTTTGTAGGTGAGCTCCCTGTCGCACAAACCCGGTCATCTCAGCAGTAGTCGCACTCCAGGATCCTATCATCGTCAGACATTTCCTGTGTTCAAAATTCAAAGATTATAAATCGACGGCAATAACCAGGAACTCACGACAACAGATCATATTATTCATTACGGGTTGACTTTCGGTCTGTCGAGTCTTCCTTGAAAACTCCCATCTCACATGGTTTATGTATTGGGTGGGCACTCCCTCTCTCATATATTCGACGTCGGTGATGGTCCTCCTCCCTTCGTCTCCGAGTGCATTACACAAAATAATCTAGCACATGGAACAAAGGAGAGCGACCCCATGAAAACAGTCGGGATTCATCCTCTCTGACTTTTGTGATCGACGGTGATCGTAGCTCCTACGTTCCATCGAAAGTGCATTACACCAAAATGTCTAGCACCTTCGAATAAAGAAGAAGCTACCCCCCACGACAACAGTCGGGATTCTTCGTCCTCTCTCATATACGGTGGACACTTCCTCACTGATTTTTCGATCGTCGGTGATGGTCGCTACTCTCCTTCCCCTAGTGCATAACAAAGTCTAGCACAATAAGAAGAAGGAGAAGCGACCCCTGATAACCACAAATATAGGGGATCGCAACAGTTTTTGAGGGTAGAGTATTCAACCCAAATTATTGATTTGACACAAGGGGAGCCAGAAGATTTAGTATTAGCAGTTGAGTTGTCAATTCAACCAACACCGGAGACTAAATATCTGCAATGGAGTGATCAGTAGCACAGTAGTATGTTAGTTTGATAGCAATAGTAATAATAGCAACAGTAATGGTAACAGTATTAGTATAGTTTTGTAGCAATTGTGACAATAGCAGCAACAGTAGTAACTTCCAAAAGCTATATGTGAAAACCTCGTAGGCATTGGATCGGTGATGGATAATTATGTTGAATAATATTCATCATGTAACCGTCATAACCTAGGGCGACACAGAAAGTTTCAATTCATCAATTAATGTAGGCATGTTATACATAAATATTCATACGTGTTTATGAAAAAGAACTTGCATGGCATATTGTCCTACCCTCCCGTGGCAGCGGGGTCCATAAGGAAACTAGGGATATTTAGCCTCCTTTTATTAAGAACCGGAACAAAGCATTAACACATAGTGAATACATGAACTTCTCAAATTGCGGTAATCACCGTAAAGAATTCCAATTATTGTCAACTTGGGGTATGCGGATTGACAACCCACAAGTATAGGGGATCGCAATAGTTTCGATGGTAGAATATTCAACCCAAATTTTTGATTCGACACAAGGGGAGCCAAAGAATATTTACAAGTATAGCAGTTGACTTGTCAATTCAACCACACCTGAAGATTAAATATCTGCAGCAAAGTGATCAGTGGCACATAGTATGATAGTTTTAATAGTGATAGCAATAGTAACGGTAACAGAACAGTAGTAGCGACAGTTTCGTAACGGTTGTAACAGTAGTAATAACTTAGCAAGAACATATGTGAAAAGCTCGTAGGCATTGGATCGGTGATTTCGTTGGATGATATTCATCATATACACATCATAGCCTAGGGCGACACGAACTAGCTCCAGTTCATCAATGTAATATAGGACATGTATTCCGTAAATAGTCATACGTGCTATGGAAAAGAACTTGCATGACATCTTTTGTCCTACCCTCCCTGGGTCAGCGGGGGTCCATCGGAACTAAGGATATTAAGCCTCTTTAATAGAGACCCGGAACAAACATAACACATAGTGAATACATGAACTCTTCAAACTACAGTCATCGCCGGAAAGTATCCCAACTACTGTCACCTTGGGGTTTACGGATCATGACACGTAACATGTGCATATGACTTGCAAGATCAGATCAAGAACATAGATATAATTGGTGAAAACATAAACCGTTCAGATTGAAATCATGGCACTCGGTCCCGAGTGAACAAGCATTAAGCATAGTAAATCATAACAACATCATCTCGGAACATATGGATACAAGGGATCAAGCCCTAACAAAACTAACTTGATTACCTGATGGATCCATCCAACTCCTCACCGTCTAGCAAGCCTACGAAGGAATTACTCACTCCCGGTGGGGAGCCATCATGGAATTGGTGATGAGTAGGGTTGGTGATGACGATGGCGGCGAACCCCTCTCTCCGGAGCCAGAACGACTTCAGATCTGCCATCCCGATAAAGATAAGAGGTGGCGGCCGGCTCTGTATCGTGCAATGCGATGAAACTTACTATCTAATTTTTTCTCCAAAAATAGAATTTTATAGAGTTGGAATAGGGTCAGCGAAGTCTCGTGGGCCCCACTACCCACCAGGGCGCCAAGGGGTGTGGCACGCCCTGGTGCCTATTGGGGCATAGGCCCCCCTCCAGTGGGTCTTGTTCCAAAAATCTTCATTTATTTCAAAATAATTCTCTAAAAAGTTTTGTCGATTCCGAGAACTTTTTTTGCACAAAAACAACACATGGTAGATTCTGCTGAAAACAGCGTCAGTCGCGGTTAGTTTCATCAAATCATGCAAATTAAGTCCAAAACAAGAGCAAAAGCATTAGAAAAAGTAGATACGATGAAGACGTATCAACTCCCCAAGCTTAACACATTGCTTGTCCTCAAGCAATTCAGTTGACAACTGAAAATGACAAGAAAAAAAATTACGAACTCTTTTTTGTTCTTGTGTTTAACATAGCTTAAATAATACCCAGGTTTTCAGCAAGATCATAACTACCATGTAGATGATAATTCTTAAGATTATTCACTCATGTCAATGGCATATCACTTGCGAGCAATAATAAAATATTTCAAATGCCAACACTTTGTCAAAATAATCATGATATAATATGACAATAGTGGTATCTCGCTAGCCCTTCTGAGACCGCAAAATATAAATGCAGAGCACCTCCAAAGTTTCAAGCAGCGACTAGACATTGTAATTCATGTAGAAGATCCAATCATGATGCATTCAACATTAACTATACATAATGCATGACGATGATAATAGTGCTCTCAGGATGGTGCTTGTTTTAGAAGGTGATGACTCAATAATAAAAGGAAAATAAATGAAAGTAATAGATAGCGCTTCGCAGAGGGAAGGGATTTGCAGAGGTGGCAAAGCTCGAAGCTTAAATCAGAGATAAATATATTTTGGAAGGTATACCCTTCCTGTCAATGTTACGACCAAGAGTTTTCAATATCTTCCATGCTAAACACATTAGCCGCGGTTCCCAAGCGGTAAAAGTAAAGTTTACCCCCCTCCACCACAAACACAAGCCATGTCTAGCCGAATCCTCGGGTGCCATCCATACCAACAACAGTCCGAGAGTTTTGTTTAATTATTGTAACTAGTCGCCAACCCCGTGCATCCGCACGGGCTTAGAATATAGAATATTTATATACACCTACGATACTGATTCATTGTTTTTATTGGTGTGTGCCCTATTGCATGTAATTAGCTACTCCCACATTCACAAATGTAAGACGTTTTGGCAGCTATTTGTGAACAGAGGGAGTACATAACTATATTTTTCATATTCATAGTTTATGCATATATATATAGGAACATATTGAGTTCTCAAATTCATTTTGATGCATTTGATCAGCACCACTTTCACAACTTTAACCTCGTTTTATTCTGATTTTAATATAATTGTAAGATTTCTATTCCATTATTTTTCAGTGCGTCATGCGGATGCTATAATTTGTACTGATTTTAGTGTGCTTACATCATTACATCAGAAACCTTTCTTTTTTTGGACGTGATCTAAAGCTTTTTCCTATTAGTATATGAATTCATCTACGTATATTGAAGGAAAAATGTTCTTCAAAGTGAATTCAGTGCACATAAGACAAAACACTCACTATTGTTCTTTGTTGACCTGAGTAAATTGTGCCCCTTCAGGCGACTTTGATACAACTCATATTCCTTCCGTAAACTCATGTTTTGATAGTAGATCATCATTTTTGTGTTCGGCCACAAATAAGCCTTCATAAGGCATATCCTGTTAGCATCACCTTTTCTGCTACTTATGCACTATTTTGAAAAAAAAATCATAAAAATGAACCATCTATTTAATCCTACAGCTCTATGTGTCAATACCCTACTTAACTTCTACGGGGCTAGATAAGATGTCAAAACTACTATATGCTTTTCTTACTGTCAACATGATGAAGTGAAAGCCTTTTGACGACTATTGCCTCAATTTAGATAGATTATAGTTTTATCTATAGTGGCACTATAAAGTTTAGGGAAACATCCACAATGTGGCCAAATGAGAAGATAAATCGACCCATGCCTCATTTCTTCCTAATAAACGCGACCATTAAGTTGGTTCTGTGTATGCATGATCCCCGGGTCAGCACAATTTTCAAACTCTGTGGAATGTATTTCATATTTAAATAGTACTTTACTACAACCCAAATAAGTGTTTGAAATTATATTTTGTCATTCCTGGAATATTTTCAAGTTGCATGATTTTTTCATTCTAAATTATATTTTTTGAACAAAATTCAAAAACCTATAAGTATTAAGACTCAACGTGTCTTTAGAATAAACACTTCTTTTAATTTCTATATTTATGCGTAAAGTAGCACACTCCAATAGTCTTCTATTACACTGTTATAAGTCTCCCTAAACAAACATATTATCATCTGCATGTACATGACTATTTTTTCACCCATGAGACTATATTAGTTTACTTGCAGAATCTTAGAGCATCATCCTGGTTGTCATTGTGGCTCCTAACCAATAATATAAAAAAAGAAACATCAATTTTTTTTCGAATGAGCTAGAAATATTACCTTGATAAGTTTTAAATAGAAAATGTTTTAGGTAGTTGGATGCAAACTTCCCTTTTACAACCATAATTGTAACAATATTTAGGTTGATTGTATTGGTGTAATTAGTTTTATAGATTATTTACCACGAAAAACATTCACGTATAACTTTTCCATAGTATATTGTTTGCATATATGTTCACGTAAAGTAATGATCAAAGTTAAATGTTAGAAAACCAAAGAAGTTAGAAACTTTAAATATTGATGGACAACATAGAGTGCAATTTTTGAACTATTACCAATTCCTGTCATTATGAACCTATTCAGTGGGATCATGTTTTTTTTTCTATGGCGGCAAAGGAGAATCTTACAGACTGCATATCGATCATGTGTTGATTCATAATCGTCTTGTAGAACCCATGGTGCTCCAGAGTTAGCTATGGTGCAACTCTAGATGAGGCCGCAAAAACACGTGTTTTGTCTCCTTCCTCCAGCATGTAGCATGACGAACTTGTACCTGATGTGTGTACTTCGTTGAGCACTGACAAATCTTCAGTTAATGCATAAATTTTGAGGAAATGCATATACATCAGCCTGCTGCTCGGTAGTTATGGATCCCATGATTAATACCTCAACATGAATGCCTGTTTTACATCTATATGCATGTATGACAGAGTTAATGGACTTGATATAGACGATACCTTTTTCTTGCGAGATCAGTGTATACAGCACCTGTGAGTGACACGCCAAGACAATGACAAATTGTATTTGTCTTTGACGGAATGCCGAGTGTCCTTTGTGTTTTTTAAAATCGAGCATTCTAATTTGCAAAAAAATCATTTTTATATGGTTGTGAAAATAGCCTTGACGTTACGGTATTTCTTAAAGGAAACATTCATATATACACTTTCCCAGGATGACCAATGGAAGGAATAACCTCGCAATTGCACTATCCAAACCTGCGAGGCAAACTCAAATCAGAAACTATTCAAAGATTGTCACACAAAATATACTACATACGTGTTCCTTGCACTGGCGGAGCTCTCCGGTGGGCAAGTGTCTGGCGGCTGCCATACCTTAATTGGTTGCAAAAAGAGTTTTTATACGTCTAGTAAGTATGCACATGCAACGCACGTCTATAATATATAGACAATAAGTAGCAAAGTTTATCTGTTAAGCCGGCTTTGTCGATTTGATGATGTCATCAATGATGGTATTGTGTTTCGTGTTACGCGTCGCTTCTTGGTTGGTCACCTCATCACCACTCGGCCGCCCGCGCTTCGCCACTCGGTTGGTCACCTCATCACCACTCGGCCGCTCCGCGCGTCGCCTCTTGATTGGTCACCTCATCACCACTCGGCCGCTCGGCGCGTCGCCTCTCGGTTGGTCACCTCATCACCACTCGGCCGCCTCGCGCGCCTTCAAACAGCTAAGTCATTCTACATGCACTACATTATGTTATTTCCGAGTTCCCAAGTATCCTGTAATTTACACATCACGTTCACTCGGAAGCCACGCCACCGAGTGTACCTCTACGCTCGGTTGCTTAGTTTCACATACTTGCTTAGTACAGATTATTTGACTCCTGAGTCCAACTTCCATTTCTTCGCATACATCATTCACAAACACCATGTGTTCTTCATTTCGAGTTTGCATCGGTCCTCCGGGGCTGCAACTCAGTCGAAACACTACACTTCCATTTTATTTGAGCCAGTATTCCAACGAGTTCAGTCGGATCCTTCACTTCGACAAGTTCGAACGGATCCTTCGCTCTTTCAGACTCTTGCTGGTTAACCAGCAAGCCCCTTGCACTCCCAGCGGGTGTCTATGGGTGTTATTCACACAAATTATTTCAGCACACATCAAATTTCCTCGAGAAATCGTTACGTTGGCTTGTGCTATTTTTCTTACACAAGTTACGCGACCACTCGACGGCCCTATGCGCCAACTTCATCGCTACTCAGACTCGGTCACCATACCGGTCTTAGCGCACCACAACACCGACCTTGTTGCTCTGTTAACTTCAAACACATCCGGCCGACCCCTCTGTGAGATCCTCTTCATCATATCAGTGATATAGATCTCGTCAGGCATGAGACAGATAAGCCACTTTTGTAATAAAACTGCACACTTCACTCCTTTACGAGTTTGCCTCTTTTGAGCATCACTCAGAAGCCTCCTCATCTTTACCCGAGTCTGACTCGATGAATTATAATTTATCCATTCAAAACTATATTTCTCATATTCCGACAATTCCATCGTCAAAGTCTGTAGTACGCTCGGGGGCTACACCGCACTCGGGGGCTGCAGCTCATTCAGTATCACATTCTCCTGAGTGGTCGAGTACTTCATCACCAGTCGAATCCTTCACTTCAATGAGTGCAGTCAGATCCACTACTTCGACAAGTTTCATAATCACTCAGACACTTTGCGCGCCATCTTCATTCCTACTCAGACTCAGTTGTCACGCCGATGTTGCGTCGCTACATCGACCACACTACACCGACCTCGTCGCTACATCGGCTTCGAAAGCATATGGCTGACTCCTCCGAGGACCATTTTCACTCGACCACCCCGCGCGTCGCCACTCGGTTGTGCACGTCTTAACCGCTCAGCCGCCCCGCGCGTCGCCACTCGGTTGTGCACGTCTTTACTCAGCCGCCCTGCGCATCACCACTCGATTGTGCACGTCTTTACTCAGCCGCCCTGCGCGTCGTCACTCGGTTGTGCACGTAGTCCTTCACTCTGTCACCTCGCACATCTTCACTCGGCCGCCCTGCGCGTCGCCACTCGGTTGTGCACGTCTTCACCGCTCAGCCGCCCCGCGCGTCGCCACTCGGTCGTGCACGTCTTCACCGCTCGGCCGCCCCGCGCTCGCCACTCGGTTTGTACACATCCTCGCCCCCGGCTATGCCCTCTCACCGCTCGCCGCCCCGCGTCGCGCCACTCGGTTGTGCACGTCTCACCGCTCGGTCGCCCCGCGCTCTTCCCTCTTTTGTACATATCCTCGCCCTTCGGCCGCCCCACGCGTCGCCACTCGGTTGTGCACGTCTTCACCGCTCGGCCGCCCCGCGCGTCGCCACTCGGTTGTGCACGTCTTCACCGCTCGGCCGCCCCGCGTGTCATCACTCGGTTGTCCACATCCTCTCCCTTTGGCCGCTCCGCGCGTCGCCACTCGGTTGGGCATGTCCTTACCATTCATCCGCCCCCGCGCATCACCATCGGTTGGACACGTCTTCTCCACTACATCCCCAACTCGGGAATGACTAAGTTACTCATATGATCAAGCCTCATATCGCACTCTGTAGCAAGCTTACCTCTTTCGAGCATCACTCGGGGGCTACGCTCAGCTGTGGGCCATGCCACCTTCAGGGGTTACACCCATTTGATCAACCTGTTGATCACATCGGGAATATTTTTCTGACCATACATGCTCGGTCCACCGAAGATCTATAAGGGTCGCACTGTCCACTCGGACGATCGCCCAAATCATTACCTGGAGTCATCTTCAGGGCTACAAAAGGGTGAAAACGATGCTCTTCTATGGATATACTTGGCCCTTCTTCTAGGCTCCAAGACGTCAGTTTCACAAACTTAGACTCGGAGATGGCATGTGCTGGTGTTCCCCCGGGATAATGAGTGGCCTCTCTCTGGAGAGTCAGTCCACGTGCTAGCCTCGCCACTCGGGTTTCATGGGACGTCCACGTCGGACCACTAGTCTATCTCCTCCGGGAGACATACAAGTGCCACCAAGTTTTTCCTTGCAGTCAACATACCCCGATCAGTCGGGAAGCACGTCCACTCGGACAAATACCCCTTTCATGCAAAAGGGTGAAAACAAGAAGCTAACGGTCAATGTAAGAAGTACTACTGGAGCGATTACTCCTGGAGTGTCCAGCTCTTTTCTACAGTCGGCTGTTTCGAGGCCGAATTCATTCGTCGTGCCGAGAGCACGAAGATTTGCCTGCTTGACCCAGTTCCAGGCTGAACTTATTTACCGTGCCGAGTGCACGAAGATCAGTCCGACTGATTCAGCTCCAGGCTGAGCTTATTCACCATGCCAAGCGCGTGAAGATCCATTCTGAATGCATGAAGACCTGCCACAGTTCTAGGCTGAAGTCATTTACCGTGCTGAGCGCACGAGGGTTCACCTGTTTAATTCAGTTCCAAACCAGAAGACATGCTCTAAGACTCCCGCCGACTGCCCGCAGTCGACGGCAGTCTCGGGGACTACACCCAGTGGGTGCACTCAGCGTGCCCCCACTGGAATGGTATCCACTCGGAACGGTCTGTCCGGTCCGAGTGACGGCCAAAAAAAAAATAGACACGCTCCAGGCGTGATGAAATTCCGAGTAATCAGTTACTTGATGCAGGACCTACATCCAAATTCACTCGGAAGGACTGATAAGCTGAATAGATCAAGGCGAATGCTAGAAGGCCCAGTCGTCACAAGCATCAGCAAAATCTCAAAGCTCATTCGGAACGTTGAGTTTGGCAGAACCTACACTGTCCCTTTCCCACTCGAACCCTGATCCATTCGGGGGCTAATGATGTGGATATGAAATAGGGGTAGGGTCCTAAGCATGGCCTACACACCCCACCTGAAGACACCACATGCAAGATTACAAGATTACAAGGAAGATTCCGACTGAAGTAACCATAAGCTTAAGAGCCACTCGACAATCAGCTCACTCGGAAGATCCTACATCCACTCGACGAACTCATTCCACTTGGAGCACCCGATCCCACTCGGATATACGAAGACCAAACAGTCGACAAAACAGTCGGAGCATCATTCTCATATTGGCGGTTTCGTAGTGAGCATATATTATGGCATTGATGATCCACTGTGTAACATAGGAGGTGAATGGGTGGCGCACTCTATATAAGCCACCCCTCACCACTAGACTATGGGGATTCTTTTCTGCTACCTCTCTCTCTCTCTAGTCTCCGGACTTATCTCAGGCATGGGGATCCGCTCTCCTCTTGCTCACACACATTGTAATCTCCAGATACATACTCAGATAAAACAAAGCCTCTCCGGAGCACGAGACGTAGGGCTGTTATCTCCACCGTGAGAGGCCCGAACTCGCTAAAATCACCGTGTCACCCATATGCATCTCGATAGATCATGCTCCTTTACCCTACCCCCTTCGTACTGTCGGAATCGTTCCCACGACACCCCCTGCCTTGCCGCCATCTTGGGCATCGTCTCACATTGATTCCAATTCCCCAAAATCACATATATTCCAAAAAAAATCTCCGTAATTTTTTATCGCTTTTGGACTTCGTTTGGTATGGATATTCTGCGAAACAAAAAACATGCAACAAACAGGAACTGGCACTGGGCACTGGATCAATATGTTAGTCCCAAAAATAATATAAAAAGTTGTCAAAAGTATATGAAAGTTGTAGAATATTGGCATGAAACAATAAAAAATTATAGATACGACGGAGACGTATCAACATCACCAAGCTTAATTCCTACTCGTCCTCGAGTAGGTAAATGATAAAAAGATAATTTTTGATGTGGAATGCTACCTATCATAATCTTGATCATATAATCTAATCATGGCATGAATATTAAGACACGAGTGATTCAAAGCAATAGTGTATCATTTGACATTAACACAATAATACTTCAAGCATACTAATAAAGCAATCATGTCTTCTCAAAATAACATGGCCAAAAAAAGTTATCCCTACAAAATCATATAGTCTGGCTATGCTCCATCTTCACCACACAAAGTATTTCATCATGCACAACCCCGATGACAAGCCAAGCAATTGTTTCATACTTTTAATGTTCTCAAGCTTTTTCAACTTTCACTCAATACATGAGCGTGAGCCGTGGATATAGCACTATAGGTGGAATAGAATATGATGGTGGAGGTTGTGTGGAGAAGACAAAAAGGAAGAAAGTCTCACATCGACGCGGCTAATCAACGGGCTATGGAGATGCCCATCAATTGATGTCAATGCGAGGAGTAGGGATTGCCATGCAACGGATGCACTAAGATCTATAAGTGTATGAAAGTTCAAACTGAAAACTAAGTGGGTGTGCATCCAACTTGCTTGCTCATGAAGACCTCGGGCATTTGAGGAAGCCCATCATCGGAATATACAAGCCAAGTTCTATAATGAAAATTCCCACTAGTATATGAAAGTGATAACTCAAGAGACTCTCTATATGAAGAACATGGTGCTACTCTGAAGCACAAGTGTGGTAAAAGCCAAGTTCTATATGGATGCACCGGCGAAGTTTGCACCGACTCTCGAGGTGAGAAAGGGTAACGCACGGTACCGAAGAGGCTAGCAATGATGGAAGGGTGAGAGTGCGTATAATCCTTGGACTCAACATTAGTCATAAAGAACTCACATACTTATTGCAAAAGTTTATTAACCATCGAAACAAAGTACTAATACGCATGCTCCTAGGGGCATAGATTGGTAGGAAAAGACCATCGCTCGTCCCCGACCGCCACTCATAAGGAAGACAATCAAAAATAAATCATGCTCCGACTTCATCACATAACAGTTCACCATACGTGCATGCTTCGGGAATCACAAATCTTAACACAAGTATTTCTACCAATCCACAATTACTCACTAGCATGACTCTAATATCACCATCTTTATATCGCAAAACTATTGTAAGGAATAAACATATCATATTCAGTGATCTACAAGTTTTATGTAGAATTTTATGATTAACCATGTGAATGACCAATTCCTGATGACTCTCTAAATAGATATAAGTGAAGCAAGATAGTTTAATTCTTTCTATAAAAGATATGCCCACGCTCTAACAAATATAAGTGAAGCAAAATAGCATTCTACAAATGGCGGTTTTCTATGTGTAGAGAAATAGGCAATCTAAACTTCAAATGATATAAGTGAAGCACATGAAGCATTCTATAAAGCCATACTCAAAAGATATAGGTGAAGTGCAAAGAGCATTCTATAAATCAACCAAGGACTATCTCATACCAGCATGGTGAATTATTAAAAAAATAAAAAAAAAAGCACACGACACTCCAAGATTTACGCATATCATGTGACGAATAAAAATATAGCTCCAAGTAAAATTACCGATGATCGTTAGAAGAAAGAGGGGATGCCTTCCGGGGCATCCCCAAGCTTAGCTGCTTGGGAGTCCTTGAATATTACCTTGGGGTGCCTCGGGTATCCCCATGCTTAGGCTCTTGCCACTCCTTATTCCTTCATCCATCGTGATCTCACCCAAAACTTGAAAATTTCAATCACACAAAACATAACAAAACCCTCGTGAGATCCGTTAGTATAATAAAGCAAATCACCACTTTAAGTACTATTGAAAACTCATTCATATTTTGTTTTTGCATTGTAGCTACTGTATTATAACTTCTCTATGGCTTATACCACCGATAAAATTGATAATTTTATCAAAACTAGCAAAACAATGCATCAAAAACAGAATCTGTCTAAAACAGAATAGTCTGTAACAATCTGAATATTCACTATATTCTGTAACTCCAAAATTTCTGAAAAATTAGGACAGAATAAAAAATTTGTATAGAAGTACTGTGTAAAAAATTCGGAATTTTTGCACGTTCTAGTAGAAAATTTAAATTCACGCACTACGGCAAAAGTTTCTGTTTTTGCACTGCACACACCAAACAAGCAATCTAATCATGCTAAAGGAAAATCTTGGCACATTATTTTTATAATACAATGGATTGTAGGGTAACGCAGCAGAAAAAAAAAATTCCGCCCTACGCACCAGCCCAGGACCACTATGGAGACTGCATACAAGGTTTGAACTTTTCGTTACCGACTCGTAGCGCAGCGGGAAGTAGAGTCGATGACGAACGGCGGTGTAGATCCTCGGAGCTAGGATTTACAACCTCCCAACCGCGAGGATGTATACCCTCATCTTCCCCTCGGACAGTCCTCCGGGAGGCGGCCGAACAGTCCCCCGGACGGTGTCGCGGACAGCCCTTCGGGAGGACCTTCAAAACTCGAACGGTCACTCAGACAGCCCTCCGGGAGGCACTCTCAAAACAGCCCCTCGGGCACAAAGATTGAAACTACGACCTCTCTACGGGGTTGCACACATACGGTGTCATCTATCCGGCAGGGCTTCGCCGTCCAGAACTAGTTCCCACCGGAACCCAGACAGCCTTCCGGCTCTACGAAACTCTTTTCGTGGGAGGGAGAGAAGAAGCCAGATCATGCAATGGCACAAGTATGTGAGAAAGGAGTGAGTGTTTGGGAAGCCCACACACCTCTATTTATAGGAAAGCCAAGGGGAAGGGGTGGCTCCAAAAATACCAAAATACCCACCATGAGGTCACACCTTAGGGGTATAATGGGCATAATGGGAGGCCATGTGGAGCTCCAAGGAGCTCCACCATGTGTGGCCGGCCAACCCTTGGGGGCCCCCCCATGAGGGGCTCCTTCCCTTGCAAGCCACCTCCTTCTAGAACTTTGACCAAGTCCAAAAAGGTGGTCCTCCAAAAAATATCCCAAAAAGGATTTTCACTATTCATGACGACATTTTTCAGCGTCCGTTTGAACTGAAAATTTTCATGTGTTCCTAGAACATTTCCAGTACCCACAAAAACAATTTTCAATGCAATCCGGAACAATTCCTAAATAGTGATTTTCATCTGCGAAAAGCATCTGAAGCGGCTCCGGCAGCTCCGGAACATTTCCGGTTTTTCTTCTAGAAAATTCCGGAAAGTTTCTAGAACAATTCTGGCATCCTCCAAGAATTATCAGGCATCTGCCGAATCCATTTTGACTTAATGGTATCCCCTGAAACAACATTTCAGTTTCACCGAAACTCATCCGGTGTTCTCTCCGCGGAACTTTTCCGCTGTCCGAAACTTTTCGGTGTCCGAAACTTTTTTGGTGTTTTTCTCTCAGACTCCCTGTCTAGTATTCAGCAGATAGATGACCCTTAAGCGTGTGACCCTATAGGTTCGGTGAAGTATAGACATGACACGGAACCCCTTCCGATCAATGATCAACATCGGAGCCGTACCCACACGAATGAATATTCGAGTGAACCTCCAGTTGCCGTGTGCTATTCCTGTTGCTTCATGATATGTTACAAATACCCGAGGTGAGACATGTGGGCATTCCTGTGGATCAACAACTTGTCCACTATGCTAGTAACCTCGTTACCGGTATTGTTCTCTTTTCTCGTTACCGTGTTCCGGCATCCCTGTGATCAAATCACAAAGTGTCTGGCCAGACGATGATGGATACCGTAACACCGAGAGGGCCCAGAGATATGTCTCCATCGCTAGAGGAGCAAATCCCAATCTGGAGCTATCAAGCTACTTGACATACTTTTCCATGAACCCGTAAGCCGCCGTAATAGCCACCCTTTTACGGATGACGTTTAACAAACCCCAAAGTTCATGAAGCAAGCATGAAGAAACTTGATACTCTCATGGTCTAAGGAATCATACAAACGTTAACCATCTCTGTGTTATTAACCATTAACTTGTGACAAATGTAACTCATTAGCATAACATCAATTCGGGTCGATTCAACACAAATGTTCTTCTAACATTGTGCCCTCAAAGTTGCTGGCATAGACATGCCTATGATTGGGAAAACATAATCATCATGCAACACTTGAGCTAGTCTTAGAGGCATGACTAGGAATACATTTTACCGTTTATTATTCCACACGTGCACATGGGTTTTCCCCAGAGCCTTTATGGATATACAGGCTCGGGAAACACAACAGTTATAGCATGGAACATAAACCTAATAATGAACAGGGAGATAATCAATAACATTTATTATTGCCTCTAGGGCATATCTCCTACAGACTCCCACTTGCACTAGAGTCAATAATCTAGTTAATGCTAATGCACTTCACACCTGTGGCACACCGGTGTAAATATGCTTCCCTTGTGGTATAGCCTGATGTCCAACGGATTTGACGACTTCAGCTCCGTGTGTATCTTTGCATATCCTCGCGTTTTCACGCTTTCACAAAATTTATATTTTGTGTGGACTTGGCTTTGTATATGTGTGAATCATTGGTCGAAACCTGATTCCTCAGACTGAGCTATGGAGCAACTATCTGCAATAGTGTCCCATTGACCAAAGCCTTCTTGGAACCATACTAAGTTCATGAATGAACTATATGATTCAACATCTTCTTTGTCGCTTTTAAAAGCGGCAACATACTTTGCCTCTGTTATAGAATTCGCCACAGTAACTTGTTTGGAACAATTTCCAACTACCATGCCACCATATTGTGTATTACACAAAACCCTTAACTTAAATCAAAAACCGCATGGAGCATTGATGAAGACTGTATCGATGTAATTACTTACATCGAGCACTTCATAATCTCTATTTGCGAGAAAACATGTCATCAGTACTACTCTAGTACTCAATGACCCTTTTTTACTGTTGTCCCATGATCAGTACTTTTGATCACTTTGGTATCTATACTCGCAACAATTTTGGGAGTATTGGACATACCTGGTTGTTTTACATACCATGGAATACATGATTAATCCAAACACAAAGGTGTGTGGAATCTCCATCATGTATTTTGCTCATCAGTGTTTTAGGGACACCGAGTCTTGCAAAAACTCTTTCCATGTGACTTTGGCAAGAATCACTCCTTGGCATTTTAAATGCTAAAAAGTTTTAGCATCTTGTCAATATGTATCTTTGCTCAGCCCCATTAGGTAAATCTATCTCCATAGATCATCATGCCTAATATCAAGGCTATTTAGCCCAAGCACTTCATCGAAAAACCCTTTTCAAATGAAGTCCTAATTCGTGTCAAGAAATTTATTTTCAATTAACAATGTGTCAAGCACACAACGTTTTTAGAAATATTATTATGCTACCAGTTACTTTCTTGAATCACAAGCATCTTCGTTACCCATTGATGAAGTCAAAACCCTTTTTGACCATTTCATCAAAACACGAAGATTCCAACTCCATTTTGCTCTCTTCTGTCCATTGCTGGAACTCTGAAGTTTGCACACTCACCAGCATCCTCTGGACTGACAAAATACCTTGGACTGTAACACATGCAAGTCCTTGGTTTTATTTCCATCATATGGAAATCCTTTCATCATCCTTGTTTCATATCTCATGATTTGAAATATGTATTAATAGCCAGTTCAACCCGAACCGACTTTAAGCATCGGTACAGTGAAACAACCTCATCGTAGTCAACTCCTTGAACTTGTTATTTCAACAAGTCGAGCTTTATGGATAAAACATTTTTATCCGTATCAGTTATTAGTTCCCTAAATACTCGTTAGACTCTAAGTCTTCCGAAAGGTGTATCAAGATTTTAATCTTGAAACATTTATATGGAAACTATCTCGGATTGTATTGGCATTTATCCAATTCCGGAGTCAGGGCCCATCAACGCTTCCTTGTGTATCGTAGGTATACTGTTGTCTAACAACAATATCTCGTTTGCGCACCTGAGAGGTTTGCAAGAGCCTTGCCTACGTGGTTCAGCTGCAAGTTCGACCGAAGTCCATACATTTTATTGTAGAGGCTTCCGTATCAGTCGCAGTAGGAAACTACGGAATCACTTCCAAGGTTCCTTTCCTTTGACCTGATGATGAAGATACTGTTTATCTCGTCGAGTTGCACTATTCTCCCACTCACCTTTTTGAAAGAACCATTTTCTTCCAAAAGCATACCATTCTTTGTGGCAAACCTATTTGCCTCGGCATAGTGAGGGAGGAATACCCAACATTTTGGGATAACCTACAAAGTAGCACTTGTCTGATTTGGAATAGGTTTGTAACCTTTTACACAAGCCCCATATTCCAAACGTTTAAGAAAAGATATAACATGGTTGGGTGTACCATACCATGGCGTCATTTCAACAGACCTGATAGAGCTCTTTTCAGTGTAAAAGCCGCAGTCTCTAAAGCATCACTTTAAAAGGGATAATGGCAAATTTATTTATGTCATCTTTGATCTTACCATGTTATAAATGGTTCGATTACATCTTCATGGACTTTCCACTCACAGTGGTGTTCCAGGAGGTGTAAGTTATGAAACCCCTTTCACAACTCATCAGACATTCACTAAACTTGTAACTCAAATATTCCTTTCTGCAATCGAATTGTAGAAACATAATTTTCTTGTTACAATAACTTCTATTTCATTTTGAAAATCTTTTGAATGATTTCAGAAGATCCAGACTTACGTCTCATCAAGTAAATATCCATATATCTACTTGAGTCATTTTTGAAGGTAGACAAATCCACAGTTTGCAACAACATTTATCGGACTACATACATCAAAATGTATGATCACCAATAAGTTCTTTGCTCGTTCCTTATGGCATGTGAACGGTATTTCAGTCACTTCACTTTTTGGAGGAAAGTTGCAAGTGTCAGATGATTCAAAATCAAACGACTTCAAAATCCATCATAATGGAATTTATCCATGTGGGTTTCTCCAATGTGACCAAATGCAGTGCCACACTTGTGTGGTATTCTTTTAGTCTTGCAACATTTAGTGTCAGTGTTATGGATGTATCATATTACCATCAATATTCATAACATACATCCCATCTAGGATGGAAGCATGGCCCTTCATGTTATTCATAATACTGAACAACAATTGTTCTTTTATGAACAACCCTTTTGCAACAACATTGTGCAAGGGGCTAGAGTGTAAAACTCTAAAATGAATTATGAAAGTAAATCCAGAGGTAATGTATTATTATCAATATTCATAACATACATCTCATTCATAATGAAAGTATGGCCCTTATGTTATTCATAACATCGAACATAAAAAGTTCTCTTATGAACAACCTTCTTGCAAGATACCTTATGCAATGGGCTAGAGTTTGTGAAACTCTAAATGAATTATGAAAATAAATACAGACGGTAATACACCGATGGAAGGTATAGTAACATTTACTATGTTCCCTGTGTATACCTAAATCTCATTCCTGGCTAGTCTTTTAGGCCATAGTAGTTCTTACTGTAGGGTAACGCAGCAGAAAACAAAAATTTTCCGACCTACGCACCAGCCCAGGACCACTATGGAGACTGCATACAAGGTTTGATCATTTTCGTTACCGACTCGAAGCGCAGCGGAAGTAGAGTCGATGACGATCGGCGGTGCAGATCCCCGCAGCTAGGATTTACAACCTCCCAACCGCGAGGATGTATACCCTCGTCTTCCCTTCGGACAGCCCTCCGGGAGGCTGTCGAACAGTCCCCCAGACGATGTCGCGGACAGCCCTTCGGGAGGACCTTCGAAACTCGAACGGTCACTTGGACAGCCCTTCGGGAGGACTCACAGAACTCGGACCGTCACTTGGACAGCCCTTCGGGAGGCACTCTCGAACAGCCCCTCGGGCACTAAGATCGAAACTACGACCTCTCTACAGAGTTGCACACATACGGTGTCATCTATCCGGCAGGGCTTCGCCGTCCAGAACTAGTTCCCACCGGAACCCAGACAGCCTTTCGGCTCTACGAAACTATTTCGCGGGGAGGGAGAGAAGAAGCCAGATCATTGCAATGGCATGTATATGTGAGATAGAGTGAGTCTTTAGGCAGCCCCCTCCACCCCTATTTATAGGCCAAGCCCAAGGGTGGCTTCTCCAAGAAGCCAAGGGGAAAAATACCAAAGGACCCTCAAGGTGGCTTCTCCAAGAAGCCACCCAAAAAGCACTTTCACTATTCACGACGACATTTTTCAGCGTCCGTTCGAACCGAAAATATTTATGTGGGCTTAGAACATTTCCAGTACCCACTAAAATAATTTTCAACGCGTTTTGGAACAATTCCAGTTTAGTGATTTCATCTGCGAAAAGCATCTGAAGCGGTTCCGGCAGCCCCGGAACATTTCCGGTTTTTTCTTCCAGAAAATTCCCAGAAGTTTCCAGAATGATTCTGGCATCCTCCAAGAATTATCAGGCATGTGCCGAAACCATTTTGACTTAATGGTATCCCCTGAAACAACTTTTCAGTTTCACCGGAACTCATCCGGTGACCTCTCTCTGCGGAACTTTTCCGTTGTCCGAAACTTTTCGGTGTCCGAAACTTTTTCGGTGATTTTCTCTCAGACTCCCTGTCTAGTATTCAGCAGATAGATGACCCTTAAGCGTGTGACCCTATAGGTTCGGTGAAGTATAGACATGACACGGAACCCCTTCCGATCAATGATCAACATCGGAGCCGTGGACACCCATATTGACCCCTATACCCACACGAATGAATATTCGAGTGAACCTCCAGTTGCCGTGTGCTATTCTTGTTGCTTCGTGATATGTTACAAATACCCGAGGTGAGACATGTTGGCATTCCCGTGGATCAACACTTGTCCACTATGCTAGTTACCTCGTTACCGGTATTGTTCTCTTTTCTCGTTACCATGTTCCGGCATCCCCGTGATCAAATCACAAAGTGTCTGGCCAGACAATGATGGATACCGCAACACCGAGAGGGCCCAGAGATATCTCTCCATCGCCGGAGGAGCAAATCCCAATCTTGAGCTATCAAGTTACTTGACACACTTTTCCATGAACCCGTAAGCCGCCGTAATAGCCACCCATTTACGGATGACGTTTAACAAACCCCAAAGTTCATGAAGCAAGCATGAAGAAACTCGATACTCTCATGGTCTAAGGAATCATGCAAACATTAACCATCTCTGTGTTATTAACCATTAACTTGTGACGAAAGAACCTCATAGCATAACATCAATCGGGTCGATTCAACACAAATGTTCTGCTAACATTGTGCCCTCAAAATTGCTGGCATAGTCATGCCCATGATCAGGAAAACAGGATCATCATGCAATACTTGAGCCAGTCATAGAGGCTTGACTAGGAATACATTTTATCGTTTATTATTCCACACGTGCATATGAGTCTTCCTCCGAGCCTCGTTTTATTTGCAGACTCGAGAACCATAGCAGTTATAGCATGGAAAATAAACCTAATTATGAACAGGGAGATAATCAATAACATTTATTATTGCCTCTAGGGCATATCTCCTACAGACTCCCACTTGCACTAGAGTCAATAATCTAGTTAATGCTAATGCACTTTACACCTGTGGCACACCGGTGTAAATATGCTTCGCTTGTGGTATAGCCTGAATGTCCAACGGATCTGACGACTTCAGCTCCGTGTGTATCTTTGCATATCCTCGCGTCTTCACGCTTTCACAAAATTCATATTTTGTGTTGACTTGGCTTGGTATGTATGCGAATCACAGGTCGAACCTGGATTCCTCAGACTGAGTTATGGAGCAACTACTTGCAGTAGTGTCCCATTGACAAAAGCCATCTTGGAACCATACTAAGTTCATGAATGAACTATATGATTCAACATCTTCTTTGTCGCTTTTAAAAGCGGCAACATACTTTGCCTCTGTTATAGAATTCGCCACAGTAACTTGTTTGGAACATTTTCCAACTAACTGTGCCACCACATTGTGTGTTACACAAAACCCTTAATTTAAATTGAAAATCGCTTGGAGCATGGATGAAGACTGTATCGATGTAACCTTTTTACAACGAACTCTTCATGATCTCCGCTTGCGAGAAAACATGTCATCAGTGCTACTATAGTACTCAATGACCCTTTTTCACTGTTGTCCCATGATCAGTACTTTTGATCACCTTGGTATCCATACTCATAACAACTTTGGAGTATTGGACATATCTAGTTGTTTTACATACCATGGAATACATGATTAATCCAAACACGAAGGTGTGTGGAATCTCCATCATGTATTTTGCTCATCAGTGTTTTTGGGACACCGAGTCTTGCGAAAACTCTTTCCATGTGACTTCGGCAAGAATCACTCCTTGGCGTTTTTAATGCTAAAAGGTTTTAGCATCTTGTCAATATGTATCTTTGCTCAGCCCTATTAGGTAAATCTATCTCCATAGATCATCATGCCTAATACAAAAGCTATTTAGCCCAAGCACTTCATTGAAAAACTATTTTCAAATGAAGTCCTAATTCGTGTCAAGAATTTTAATTCCAATTAACAATGTGTCAAGCACACAAGGTTTTCAGAAATTTTATTATGCTCCCACTTACTTTCTTGAATCACAAGCATCTTCGTTACCCATTGATGAAGTCAAACCCTTTTGACCATTTCATCAAAACACGAAGATTCCAACTCCATTTTGCTCTCTTCTGTTCATCGCTGGAACTCTGAAGTTTGCAAACCTACTAGCATCCTCTGGATCGACAAATTACTTTGGACTATACCACATACAAGTCCTAGGTTTTATTTCCATCAGATGGAAATCCTTTTGTCATCCATGTTTCATATCTCATGATTGAAATATGTCTTAATTGCTAGTTCAACCCGAACCGACTTTAAGCATCGCTACGGTGAGACAATCTCATCGTAGTCAACTCCTTGAACTTTGTTATTGCAACAAGTCGAGCTTTATGGATAAAACATTTTTATCCGTATCAGTTTTAAGTTCCATAAATATTCGTCAGACTCTAAGTCTTCCGAAAGGTGTATCAAGGTTTTAATCTTGAATCACTTATATGGAAACTATCTCGGATTGTATTGGCATTTAGCCAATTCCGGAGTCAGGGCCCATCAACGCTTCCTTGTGTATCGTAGGTATACTGTTGTCTAACAACAATATCTCGTTTGCGCACCTGAGAGGTTTGCACGAGCCTTGCCTACGTGGTTCAGCTGCAAGTTTGACTGAAGTCCATACATTTTATTGTAGAGACTTCCGTATCAGTCGCAGTAGGAAACTCCGGAATCACTTCCAAGGTTTCTTTCCTTTGACCTGATGACGAAGATACTGGTTATCTCGTCGAGTTGCACTGTCCTCCCACTCACCTTTTGCAAGAACAATTCTCTTTAAAAGCATACCGTTCTTTGTGGCAAACCTATTTGCCTCGGTATAGTGAGGGAGGAATACCCAATGACTTGGGATAACCTACAAAGTAGCACTTGTCTGATTTGGAATAGGTTTGTAACCTTTTACACAAGCCCCATATTCCAAATGTTAAGAAAAGATATAACATGGTTGGGCGTACCATACCATGGTGTCATTTCAACAGACCTGATGGAGCTCTTTTCAGTGTAAAAGCCGTAGTCTCTAAAGCATCACCTTTTAAAAGGGATAATGGCAAATTTATTTATGTCATCTTTGATCTTACCATGTCATAAATGGTTCGATTACATCTTCACGGACTTTCCACTCACAGTGGTGTTCCGGGTGGTGTAAGTTATGAAACTCTTTTCACAACTCATCAAACATTCGCTAAACTTGTAACTCAAATATTTCTTTCTGCAATCGAATTGTAGAAACATAATTTTCTTGTTACAATAACTTCTACTTTATTTTGAAAACCTTTCAAATGATTTCAAAAGATCCAGACTTACGTCTCATCAAGTAAATATCCATATATCTACTTGAGTCATTTCTGAAGATAGATAAATCCACTACTTGCAACAACATTTATCGGACTACATACATCAAAATGTATGATCACCAATAAGTTCTTTGCTCGTTCCTTATTGCCTGTGAACGGTATTTCAGTCACTTCACTTTTCGGAGGAAAGTTGCAAGTGTCAGGTGATTCAAAATCAAACGACTTCAAAAATCCATCATAATGGAATTTTCCATGCGGGTTTCTCCAATGTGACCAAATGCAGTGCCACACTTGTGTGGTATTCTTTTAGTCTTATGACATTTAGCGTCAGTGTTATGGATGTATCATATTACCATCAATATTCATAACATACGTCCCATCTTGGATGGAAGCATGGCCCTTCATGTTATTCATAATACTGAACAACAATTGTTGTTTTTATGAACAACTCTTTTGCAACAAACATTATGCAATGGGCTAGAGTGTATGAAACTCTAAAATGAATTATGAAAGTAAATCCAGAGGTAATATATTATTATCATTATTCATAACATACATCTCATTCTCAATGAAAGTATGGCCCTTATGTTATTCATAACATCGAACATAAAAAGTTCTCTTATGAACAACCTTCTTGCAAGATACCTTATGCAATGGGCTAGAGTTTGTGAAACTCTAAATGAATTATGAAAATAAATACAGACGGTAATACACCGATGGAAGGTATAGTAACATTTACTATGTTCCCTGTGTATACCAAAACCTCATTCCTGGCTAGTCTTTCAGGCCATAGTAGTTTTTACATCGAGTTGCAATAGAAAGCAATCGAGCGGGTATCTTTATGATTAACTCACAATACCAAGAATCAGTGATTAACAATTTAATCATAATTCCCAAGAACTATATCTTTGACCAGCCTTCTATACATCAAAAACTTGTATGACATTCATACATGAGCTGGATATTCCAGTCTTCTTTCTTTCTGCCTTTATACTTCTAACAGTTTAACTTTTAGTATTTCTCCTACTCTCAGAAGAAGCACCCAACTTAAGAGTGGCGTTAGCCCTGGACTTCCTAGGCATGTAAGTCACACTAACACCCTTTGGACACTTCCTTTCTCTTTAAGTTGTTGTTTTATTCACCTTTCATCATATGACAGGCGTTCTCCTGGATCCCTCTTTTATCAGTCTAATGCATAGTAAACTCCTTTACTAATAGTTTGCAAACAAACATTGCTTTGGATATCTCATATCTTTTAGCCTTTGTCTGTCTCTAAAAATGATTTTCAGATTCCATGAATATCACATAACTATCCAAACTTTCGAAGTTCGGGTCTCATGGAAGCAAATGTATTGCACTTGACTGAAAACGGAATTCTAGCTTTTGGATCGTAGGACGAGAGTCACATGATCCATAGCATAAGCGAGAGAATACCGAAAGTATGCGATAGGACAAAGTTGCCATGTGCATATTGACCCCTATACCCACACGAATGAATATTTGAGTGAACCTCCAGTTGCCGTGTGCTATTCCTGTTGCTTCGTGATATGTTACAAATACCCGAGGTGAGACATGTTGGCATTCCCGTGGATCAACACTTGTCCACTATGCTAGTTACCTCGTTACCGGTATTGTTCTCTTTTCTCGTTACCATGTTCCGGCATCCCCGTGATCAA
The DNA here is from genome assembly GCA_011799875.1 of Thinopyrum elongatum. NCBI lineage: Eukaryota > Viridiplantae > Streptophyta > Magnoliopsida > Poales > Poaceae > Thinopyrum > Thinopyrum elongatum. Next base: position 73,818,485 of record CM022303.1, read on the forward strand.
ATCACAAAGTGTCTGGCCAGACGATGATGGATACCGTAACACCGAGAGGGCCCAGAGATATCTCTCCATCGCCGGAGGAGCAAATCCCAATCTTGAGCTATCAAGTTACTTGACACACTTTTCCATGAACCCGTAAGCCGCCGTAATAGCCACCCATTTACGGATGACGTTTAACAAACCCCAAAGTTCATGAAGCAAGCATGAAGAAACTCGATACTCTCATGGTCTAAGGAATCATGCAAACATTAACCATCTCTGTGTTATTAACCATTAACTTGTGACGAAAGAACCTCATAGCATAACATCAATCGGGTCAATTCAACACAAATGTTCTGTTAACATTGTGCCCTCAAAATTGCTGGCATAGTCATGCCCATGATCAGGAAAACAGGATCATCATGCAATACTTGAGCCAGTCATAGAGGCTTGACTAGGAATACATTTTATCATTTATTATTCCACACGTGCATATGAGTCTTCCTCCGAGCCTCGTTTTATTTGCAGACTCGAGAACCATAGCAGTTATAGCATGGAACATAAACCTAATTATGAACAGGGAGATAATCAATAACATTTATTATTGCCTCTAGGGCATATCTCCTACAGACTCCCACTTGCACTAGAGTCAATAATCTAGTTAATGCTAATGCACTTTACACCTGTGGCACACCGGTGTAAATATGCTTCGCTTGTGGTATAGCCTGAATGTCCAACGGATCTGACGACTTCAGCTCCGTGTGTATCTTTGCATATCCTCGCGTCTTCACGCTTTCACAAAATTCATATTTTGTGTTGACTTGGCTTGGTATGTATGCGAATCACAGGTCGAACCTGGATTCCTCAGACTGAGTTATGGAGCAACTACTTGCAGTAGTGTCCCATTGACAAAAGCCATCTTGGAACCATACTAAGTTCATGAATGAACTATATGATTCAACATCTTCTTTGTCGCTTTTAAAAGCGGCAACATACTTTGCCTCTGTTATAGAATTCGCCACAGTAACTTGTTTGGAACAATTTCCAACTACCGTGCCACCATATTGTGTATTGCACAAAACCCTTAACATAAATCGAAAATCGCTTGGAGCATGGATGAAGACTGTATCGATGTAACCTTTTACAACGAACTCTTCATGATCTCCGCTTGCGAGAAAACATGTCATCAGTGCTACTATAGTACTTAATGACCCTTTTTCACTGTTGTCCCATGATCAGTACTTTTGATCACTTTGGTATCTATACTTGCAACAACTTTGGGAGTATTGGACATATCTGGTTGTTTTTTACATACCATGGAATACATGATTGATCCAAACACAAGAGTGTGTGGAATCTCCATCATGTATTTTGCTCATCAGTGTTTTGGGACACCGAGTCTTGCAAAAACTCTTTCCATGTGACTTCGGCAAGAATCACTCCTTGACGTTTTTAATGCTAAAAGGTTTTAGCATCTTGTCAATATGTATCTTTGCTCAGCCCCATTAGGTAAATCTATCTCCATAGATCATCATGCCTAATATAAAGGCTATTTAGCCCAAGCACTTCATCGAAAAACTATTTTCAAATGAAGTCCTAATTCGTGTCAAGAAATTTATTTCCAATTAACAATGTGTCAAGCACACAACGGTTTTTAGAAATTTTGTTATGCTCCCACTTACTTTCTTGAATCATAAGCATCTTCGTTACCCATTGATGAAGTCAAAACCTTTTTGACCATTTCATCAAAGCGAAGATTCCAACTCCATTTTGCTCTGTTCTGTCCATTGCTGGAACTCTGAAGTATGCACATTCACTAGCATCCTCTGGATCGACAAAATACTTTGGACTGTATCACTCACAAGTCCTAGGTTGCATTTCCATCTTATGGAAATCCTTTTGGCATCCATGTTTCATATCTCATGACTGAAATATGTATTAATTGCTAGTTCAACCCGAACCGACTTTAAGCATCGCTACGGTGAAACAATCTCATCGTAGTCAACTCCTTGAACTTGTATATTGCAACAAGTCGAGCTTTATGGATAAAACATTTTTATCCGTATCAGTTTTAAGTTCCATAAATATTCGTCAGACTCTAAGTCTTCCGAAAGGTGTATCAAGGTTTTAATCTTGAATCACTTATATGGAAACTATCTCGGATTGTATTGGCATTTAGCCAATTCCGGAGTCAGGGCCCATCAACGCTTCCTTGTGTATCGTAGGTATACTGTTGTCTAACAACAATATCTCGTTTGCGCACCTGAGAGGTTTGCACGAGCCTTGCCTACGTGGTTCAGCTGCAAGTTCGACTGAAGTCCATACATTTTATTGTAGAGACTTCCATATCAGTCGCAGTAGGAAACTCCGGAATCACTTCCAAGGTTCCTTTCCTTTGACCTGATGACGAAGATACTGGTTATCTCGTCGAGTTGCACTGTCCTCCCACTCACCTTTTGCAAGAACAATTCTCTTTAAAAGCATACCGTTCTTTGTGGCAAACCTATTTGCCTCGGTATAGTGAGGGAGGAATACCCAATTACTTGGGATAACCTACAAAGTAGCACTTGTCTGATTTGGAATAGGTTTGTAACCTTTTACACAAGCCCCATATTCCAAATGTTAAGAAAAGATATAACATGGTTGGGCGTACCATACCATGGTGTCATTTCAACAGACCTGATGGAGCTCTTTTCAGTGTAAAAGCTGTAGTCTCTAAAGCATCACCTTTTAAAAGGGATAATGGCAAATTTATTTATGTCATCTTTGATCTTACCATGTCATAAATGGTTCGATTACATCTTCACGGACTTTCCACTCACAGTGGTGTTCCGGGTGGTGTAAGTTATGAAACTCTTTTCACAACTCATCAGACATTCGCTAAACTTGTAACTCAAATATTTCTTTCTGCAATCGAATTGTAGAAACATAATTTTCTTGTTACAATAACTTCTACTTCATTTTGAAAACCTTTCAAATGATTTCAAAAGATCCAGACTTACGTCTCATCAAGTAAATATCCATATATCTACTTGAGTCATTTCTGAAGATAGATAAATCCACTACTTGCAACAACATTTATCGGACTACATACATCAAAATGTATGATCACCAATAAGTTCTTTGCTCGTTCCTTATGGCCTGTGAACGGTATTTCAGTCACTTCACTTTTCGGAGGAAAGTTGTAAGTGTCAGGTGATTCAAAATCAAACGACTTCAAAATCCATCATAATGGAATTTTCCATGCGGGTTTCTCCAATGTGACCAAATGCAGTGCCACACTTGTGTGGTATTCTTTTAGTCTTATGACATTTAGCGTCAGTGTTATGGATGTATCATATTACCATCAATATTCATAACATACGTCCCATCGATGATGGAAGTATGGCCCTCATGTTATTCATAATACTGAACAGCAATTGTTCTTCTATGAACAACCCTTTTGCAACAAACCTTGTGCAATGGGCTAGAGTGTGTAAAACTCTAAAATGAATTATCAAAGTTAATACTGAGGTAATGTATTATTATCAATATTCATAACATACATCTCATTCATAATGAAAGTATGGCCCTTATGTTATTCATAACACCGAACATCAAAAGTTCTCTTATGAACAACCTTCTTGCAAGATAACTTATGCAATGGGCTAGAGTGTGTAAAACTCTAATTGAATTAGGAAAATAAACACAGACGGTAATACTCCGATGGAAGGTACAGTAACATTTACTATGTTCCCTGTGTATACCTAAACCTCATTCCTGGCTAGTCTTTCAGGCCATAGTAGTTCTTACATCGAGTTGCAACAGAATGCAATCGAGCGGGTATCTTTGTGATTAACTCACAATACCCAAGAATCAGTGATTAACAATTTAATCATAATTCCCAAGAACTATATCTTTGACCAGCCTTCTATACATCAAAAACTTGTATGACATTCATACTGTAGGGGAACGCAGCAGAAAACAAAAATTTTCCGACCTACGCACCAGCCCAGGACCACTATGGAGACTGCATACAAGGTTTGATCATTTTCGTTACCGACTCGTAGCGCAGCGGAAGTAGAGTCGATGACGATCGTTGGTGCAGATCCCCGCAGCTAGGATTTACAACCTCCCAACCGCGAGGATGTATACCCTCATCTTCCCTTCGGACAGCCCTCCGGGAGGCGGTCGAACAGTCCCCCGGACGGTGTCGCGGACAGCCCTTCGGGAGGACCTTCGAAACTCGAGCGGTCACTCGGACAGCCCTTCGGGAGGACTCACAGAACTCGGACCGTCACTTGGACAGCCCTTCGGGAGGCACTCTCGAACAGCCCCTCGGGCACTAAGATCGAAACTACGACCTCTCTACGGGGTTGCACACATACGGTGTCATCTATCCGGCAGGGCTTCGCCGTCCAGAACTAGTTCCCACCGGAACCCAGACAACCTTTCGGCTCTACGAAACTCTTTTCGTGGGAGGGAGAGAGAAGCCAGATCATTGCATGGCACTTGTATGTGAGAAGGAGTGAGTCTTTAGGCAGCCCCCTCCACCCCTATTTATAGGCCAAGCCCAAGGGTGGCTTCTCCAAGAAGCCAAGGGGAAAAATACCAAAGGACCCTCAAGGTGGCTTCTCCAAGAAGCCACCCAAAAAGCACTTTCACTATTCACGACGACATTTTTCAGCGTCCGTTCAAACTGAAAATATTTATGTGGGCTTAGAACATTTCCAGTACCCACTAAAATAATTTTCAACGCGTTCTGGAACAATTCCAGTTTAGTGATTTCATCTGCGAAAAGCATCTGAAGCGGTTCCGGCAGCCCCGGAACATTTCCGGTTTTTCTTCTAGAAAATTCCCAGAAGTTTCCAGAATGATTCTGGCATCCTCCAAGAATTATCAGGCATGTGCCGAAACCATTTTGACTTAATGGTATCCCCTGAAACAACTTTTCAGTTTCACCGGAACTCATCCGGTGACCTCTCTCTGCGGAACTTTTCCGCTGTCCGAAACTTTTCGGTGTCCGAAACTTTTTCGGTGATTTTCTCTCAGACTCCCTATCTAGTATTCAGCAGATAGATGACCCTTAAGCATGTGACCCTATAGGTTCGGTGAAGTATAGACATGACACGGAACCCCTTCCGATCAATGATCAACATCGGAGCCGTGGACACCCATATTGACCCCTATACCCACACGAATGAATATTCGAGTGAACCTCCAGTTGCCGTGTGCTATTCCTGTTGCTTCGTGATATGTTACAAATACCCGAGGTGAGACATGTTGGCATTCCCGTGGATCAACACTTGTCCACTATGCTAGTTACCTCGTTACCGGTATTGTTCTCTTTTCTCGTTACCATGTTCCGGCATCCCCGTGATCAAATCACAAAGTGTCTGGCCAGACGATGATGGATACCGGAACACCGAGAGGGCCCAGAGATATCTCTCCATCGCCGGAGGAGCAAATCCCAATCTTGAGCTATCAAGTTACTTGACACACTTTTCCATGAACCCGTAAGCCGCCGTAATAGCCACCCATTTACGGATGACGTTTAACAAACCCCAAAGTTCATGAAGCAAGCATGAAGAAACTCGATACTCTCATGGTCTAAGGAATCATGCAAACATTAACCTTCTCTGTGTTATTAACCATTAACTTGTGACGAAAGAACCTCATAGCATAACATCAATCGGGTCGATTCAACACAAATGTTCTGCTAACATTGTGCCCTCAAAATTGCTGGCATAGTCATGCCCATGATCAGGAAAACAGGATCATCATGCAATACTTGAGCCAGTCATAGAGGCTTGACTAGGAATACATTTTATCGTTTATTATTCCACACGTGCATATGAGTCTTCCTCCGAGCCTCGTTTTATTTGCAGACTCGAGAACCATAGCAGTTATAGCATGGAACATAAACCTAATTATGAACAGGGAGATAATCAATAACATTTATTATTGCCTCTAGGGCATATCTCCTACACTTACATCGAGTTGCAACAGAATGCAATCGAGAGGGTATCTTTGTGATTAACTCACAATATCCAATAATTAGTGATTAACATGTTTAACCATAATTCCCAAGAACTATATCTTTGACCAGCCTTCTATACATCAAAACTTGTATGACATTCATACATGAGCTGGATATTCCAGTCTTGTTTCTTTTTGCCTTTATGCTTCTAACAGTTTAACTTTCAGTATTTCTCCTACTCTCAGAAGAAGCACTCAACTTAAGAGTGGCGTTAGCCCCGGACTTCCTAGGTGTGTAAGTTTCACTAACACCCTTCGGACACTTCCCTTCTCTTTAAGTTGTTGTTTTATTCACCTTTCAGCATATGACAGGCGTTCTTCTGGACCCCTCTCTTATCAGTCTAATGCATAGTAAACTCCTTTACTAATAGTTTGCAAACAAACACTGCTTTGGATATCTCATATCTTTTAGCCTTTGTCTGTCTCTGAAAATGATTTTCAGATTCCATGAATATCACATAACTATCCAAACTTTCGAAGTTCGGGTCTCATAGAAGCAAATGTATTGGACTTGACTGAAAACGGAATTCTAGCTTTTGGATCGAAGGACGAGAGTCACATGATCCATAGCATAAGCGAGAGAATACCGAAAGTATGCGATTGGACAAAGTCCTTCTCAGCACTCTTGAGGAGAATCCTCACATTACGTTACCAATCGTAAAGGTTTAACCAGATATTTAACAGCTATTCAATTTTAACAGGGAAGGTGGAAACGCGAGCCATTATTCTACAACTATTATGCAAATCACACTTTGAACCGAGTTCATAATTAATTGCACTGAGAATTAAACAAGTTAATTCACTAGTGCGCTCCCACTCAAATCAATATCTCTCATAATTGATTGTGAGCGATTCAAGATCCATATTACAATTCAACGCCAAGGATGTATCCATCTCAAGTGACGAGAATTGCAATCGGTAGGCCAACTTGCCAATCACATCTCTATGTGACTCTTGTTCATCTTTCGATGGGAGTGTTCTGAGCTCAGGACGCTCCTCCAGAACATCAAGACAACCAAGTGATCTCGCTGCGAGGTCTCAACTCACCCGCCTCACACTTCCCTAATCGTTCGCACCCATGTGTCCATGTGATGCCCTGAAAAGTTAGGTGCCGTGATGGTGCTACACTTCGGAGAACACTAACTACTTGATATTTTTGTGAGAGATCACCCTAATAAAAGCGACTACGGTGCAATCAAGAAGGGTGCATCATAAGGGATAAACATCTCAGGCAATTCATAATAGCATGATATGGTATAGCCCTTTCTGACGGAGAAGTCTTTCATTTCTTCGTCTTCGGCATTCGCGTCGGTGTTCACCTTCGCGAAGATTGCCACCACCTTGTCAATGCACCAGATAATATTGTATCTCTATAGCTAATAAAATAAGTGCATTACAAAAGGTTGACACGCAGGTCATTAAAGTGCAATCATATGGCTCCAGCCATCATGCCGAATCTTGACACGCATGTCATGTTAATCAATTTACATTATATAGTCATCTCATACATAATCAAATTATTATGAGCACTGCTATACCACATCACATGCACTTGCAAACCCTCCTGCAAAACCAAGTTAGACGCCTCTAATCGGTTCATGCAAAAACTTGTTTTACGTGGCTTCTAAGGTTTCGAAATAAACCGAAGCCACCAACGTCCATCATCAAGTATGATTATCCAAGTCGCTAGATTAACAATGCGGGGTGTATGAAACACGAGATAATGAAATCTCGAGGCCCATACTGAACTTCGTCATATGCATGACCCCCGTGCAGATCATATCTGCATTGCCCTTTCGTATGCGAAACATCCATCTTTCTTTAACTATGGTGGAACCCAAAGAACTGTTAGCACTTCGTTGATCTTTCAATCAGCATACTCAGGAGCAGCATGAAAGGATCGCGGATTGCCAGAACTTTGTGAGATTCCACCATGCCGTCAAGATCAGGATTATGCAAATTAAAGGGAAGCAACAGGAACATCGGGTAACAGATTTCATCTGCTGCCCGCACAAATAATTTTCAGCAATAGATCTCATCTACTACCTAATTATATTGTGCAACACCCATACATCTCCATGTATTCTAGATCGCAACCTGCATCTATGCATAGCACGGCTCATGATGCCACTGTAGGGTAACGCAGCAGAAAACAAAAAATTTCTGCCCTACGCACCAGCCCAGGACCACTATGGAGACTGCATACAAGGTTTGAACTTTTCGTTACCAACTCGTAGCGCAGCGGGAAGTAGAGTCGATGACGAACGGCGGTGCAGATCCCCGCAGCTAGGATTTACAACCTCCCAACCGCGAGGATGTATACCCTCGTCTTCCCCTCGGACAGCCCTCCGGGAGGCGGTCGAATAGTCCCCCGGACGGTGTCGTGGACAGCCCTTCGGGAGGACCTTCGAAACTCGAATGGTCACTCGGACAGCCCTCTGGGAGGCACTCTCAAAACAGCCCCTCGGGCACAAAGATCGAAACTACGACCTCTCTACGGGGTTGCACACATACGGTGTCATCTATCCGGCAGGGCTTCACAGTCCAGAACTAGTTCCCACCAGAACCCAGACAGCCTTTCGGCTCTACGAAACTCTTTTCGTGGGAGGGAGAGAAGAAGCCAGATCATGCAATGGCACAAGTATGTGAGAAAGGAGTGAGTGTTTGGGCAGCCCACACACCTCTATTTGTAGGAAAGCCAAGGGGAAGGGGTGGCTCCAAAAATACCAAAATACCCACCATGAGGTCACACCTTAGGGGTATAATGGGCATAATGGGAGGCCATGTGGAGCTCCAAGGAGCTCCACCATGTGTGGCCGGCCAACCCTTGGGGGCCCCCCCATGAGGGGCTCCTTCCCTTGCAAGCCACCTCCTTCTAGAAATTTGACCAAGTCCAAAAAGGTGGCCCTCCAAAAAATATCCCAAAAAGCATTTTCACTATTCACGACGACATTTTTCAGCGTCCGTTTGAACTGAAAATTTTCATGTGTTCCTAGAACATTTCCAGTACCCACAAAAACAATTTTCAATGCACTCCGGAACAATTCCGAAATAGTGATTTTCATCTGCGAAAAGCATCTGAAGCGGCTCCGGCAGCTCCGGAACATTTCCGGTTTTTCTTCCAGAAATTTCCAGAACGATTCTGGCATCCTCCAAGAATTATCAGGCATGTGCCGAAACCATTTTGACTTAACGATATCCCCTGAAACAACTTTTCAGTTTCACCGAAACTCATCCGGTGTTCTCTCTGCGGAACTTTTCTGCTGTCCGAAACTTTTCGGTGTCCGAAACTTTTTCGGTGTTTTTCTCTCAGACTCCCTGTCTAGTATTTAGCAGATAGATGACCCTTAAGCATGTGACCCTATAGGTTCGGTGAAATATAGACATGACATGGAACCCCTTCCGATCAATGATCAACATCGGAGCCGTGGACACCCATATTGACCCCTATACCCACACGAATGAATATTCGAGTGAACCTCCAGTTGCCGTGTGCTATTCCTGTTGCTTCATGATATGTTAAAAATACCCGAGGTGAGACATGTGGGCATTCCCGTGGATCAACAACTTGTCCACTATGCTAGTTACCTCGTTACCTGTATTGTTCTCTTTTCTCGTTACCGTGTTCCGGCATCCCCGTGATCAAATCACAAAGTGTCTGGCCAGACGATGACGGGTACCGTAACACCTAGAGGGCCTAGAGATATCTCTCCATTGCCATAGGAGCAAATCCCAATCTCGAGCTATCAAGTTAATTGACATACTTTTCCATGAACCCGTAAGCCGCCGTAATAGCCACCCATTTACGGATGACGTTTAACAAACCCCAAAGTTCATGAAGCAAGCATGAAGAAACTCGACACTCTCATGGTCTAAGGAATCATGCAAACGTTAACCATCTCTGTGTTATTAACCATTAACTTGTGACGAATGTAACTCATTAGCATAACATCAATTCGGGTCGATTCAACACAAATGTTCTTCTAACATTGTGCCCTCAAAGTTGCTGGCATAGACATGCCTATGATTGGGAACACATAATCATCATGCAACACTTGAGCTAGTCTTAGAGGCATGACTAGGAATACATTTTACCGTTTATTATTCCACACGTGCACATGGGTTTTCCGCAGAGCCTTTATGGATATACGGGCTCGGGAACCACAGCAGTTATAGCATGGAACATATACCTAATAATGAACAGGGAGATAATAAATAACATTTATTATTGCCTCTAGGGCATATCTCCTACATGGATTTATACAAGGGGATAATTATTTTTATTGAAAAGTTTATGTAATTAAGATTCACAAAGTTTCCATGGGCATGAACAAAGTTCAAGGCATGCTCCCACTTTAACGATGCTCGTCTCTCTCACTTTCACTTTTCTTTTTGCAAAAGTTTTAGGTTCCCCTCTTTATTTTTTTTAAACTTTATAAAAGCACACAACAGAAATAAATGACTCTATAAAACTTCCGGGTTGTCTCCCTGGCAGCGCTTTCTTTAAAGCCGTTAAGTTAAGTGCTCAAGTAATGGATCCACCCGGATCCCAAGGTATATCAAAGCCAATTTTAGTTAACAATGATTTGTAATTTAGTAGTGAGCACAAAGTAACATATATCATGCAACAACGAATTCTAACTCCCTTCCTATGCATGTCATAAAAGAACAAGTCATGCACATCAAGTAAAGGCCAATACATAGCATAAGAAGTGTCTTGCAATTTTATCGCATTGGAAACATAGAGAGGCGGGGATGTAGTTCCTCTCTCATAATAATTGCAAGTAGGAGCAGCAAGCACATGCATATTATATCTTTCAAAATCATCATGTGCAATAGTAAAACACAACCCATCAATATAATCCTTAATAAGTGCAAACTTCTCCGATATAGTGTAGTTAGGAGAATTCAAAAAGATAATAGGACTATCATGTGTGGGTGCAATAGCAACAATTTCATTCTTAACATAAGGAACTATAGCAAGTTCATCTCCATAAGCATAATTCATATTGGCATCATGGCCACAAGCATAGCAAGCATCAAGTTCATCGAAAAGGGATATTTCAAATGAATCAAAGGGATCATAGCAATTATCATAGCAATCATCCTTCTGTAAGCACGAAGGGAAATTAAACAATGTATGAGTTGAAGAGTTACTCTCATTAGAAGGTGGGCACGGGTGATCAATCGCTCTTCCTCCTTTTGTTCTTCGCTCTCCTCATCATCTTTTTCATCTAATGAGCTCACAGTGTCATCAATTTATTATTCCATAGTTTCCTGTAAAATATTAGTATCTTCTTGGACAGCAGAGACTTTCTCAATAAACGCATCAATATCGGAATTATATTCGTAATTCTCATAGCAATATTTAAGTATAGCAAAATTTTCAGGTCTATAAACATCATCATCTAAAGCTTCATACTTTTCAAACAAAGATTCAATTTCATAAGCACCCTTAAAAGCAACAAATTCTTCTATTCGTTCCACATCATAGTAATCATATATACCATTAGCATAAGAAGCCAAGGTTTTATTATCATTAAATTTACATGAAAATGGAAGGTGTGGAGCCTTCATCCTAGAGCAACAAGTATAATCATATCTCAAGCATAAATTCCGAGCATACCAATGCAACATATGAATTTGATCCCACAAGAGTTTCCCTTTTTGAGTCAAGCGATAATCCCTAAAGTATTCACGTTGATCCAACGTGTCTCCCATTATATAATTGAATGGGGTTTTCTCAGGATTATTAAAGTAGTGCATAATATCTTTCACATAATGAGCATCGAGGGTTTTAGGAGGTTCCCCATCTCCATGAGTAGCAAGTACACCTAATTTTTTTGGTATTTCGTGTCCCATATCCACAACTCAAGATAGAGAACAACTTAGAACAGCAAATTAAATCTACATAGTGATAAAGCAAACAAGCACACACGAGAATATTCACCCCACGTTATTGCTCCCCGGCAACGGTGCCAGAAAAAGGTCTTGATAACCCACAAGTATAGGGGATCAGTTGTAGCCTTTCTCGATAAATAAGAGTGTCGAACCCAACGAGGAGCTAAAGGTAGGATTTGTATTCCCTTCAAGTTCTATCGACCACCGATACAACTCTACGCGCACTTAACGTTCGCTTTACCTAGAACAAGTATGAAACTAGAAGTACTTTGTAGGTGTGATAAGATAGGTTTGCAATATAATAAAGAGCATGTAAATAAAATCTAGGGGCTGTTTAGATAAAGAAATAACTATGTTAGTTTTAGTAGAGAGCTTTTTGTCACAAGAAAGTTATTTGTCCCTAGGCAATCGATAACTAGACCGGTAATCATTATTGCAATTTTATATGAGGGAGAGGCATAAACTAACATACTTTATCTTCTTGGATCATATGCACTTATGATTGGAACTCTAGCAAGGATCCGCAACTACTAAAGATCATTAAGGTAAAACCAACCATAGCATTAAAGTATCAAGTCCTCTTTATTCCCATACGCCATAACCCACTTGTAGGAGATATGCCCTAGAGGCAGTAATAACAGTTATTTTGTATCTCCAAGTTTGTAATGAATGTTTATGTTCCATGCTATAACTGTTATGGTTCTCGAGTCTGCAATAACACGAGGCTCGGAGGGAAACTCATATGCACGTGTGGTATAATAAATAGTAAAATGTATTCCTGGTCTTGCCTCTAAGACTGGCTCAAGTATTGCATGATGATCCTGTTTTCCTGATCATGGGCATGAATGTGCTGGCAATTTTGAGGGCACATTGTTAGTAGAACACTTGTGTTGAATCGACCCAGATTGATGTTATGCTATGAGTTTCTATCGTTACAGGTTTATGGTTAATAACACAGAGATAGTTAATGTTTGCATAATTCCTTAGACCATGAGAGTATCGAGTTCTTTCGTACTTGATTCATGAACTTTGGGGTTTGTTCACGGAAAAGTATGGCAAGTAACGGGATAGCTCAAGATTGGGATTTGCTCCTCCGACAATGGAGAGATATTCTCAGGCCCTCTCGGTGTTACGGTATCCATCATCGTCTGGCCAGACACATTGTGATTTGATCACTGGGATGCCGGAACACGGAAACGAGAAAAGAGAACAAAACCGGTAACGAGGTAACTTGCATAGTGGACAAATTTCTTGATCCACGGGGATGCAATAAATCTCACCTCAGGTGTTTGTGACATATCGCGAAGCAACAGGAATAGCACATGGCAACTGGAGGTTCACTTGAATATTCATTCGTGTGGGTATAGGGGTCAATATGGGTGTCCACGGCTCCGATGTTGATCATTGATCGGAAGGGGTTCCGGGTCATGTCTATACTTCACCGAACCTATAGGGTCACACGCTTAAGGGTCATCTATCTGCTGAATATTAGACAGGGAGTCTGAGAGAAAATCACCGAAAAAGTTTCGGACACCGAAAAAGATTCGGACAGCGGAAAAGTTCCGCAGAGAGAACACCGGATGAGTTTCGGTGAAACTAAAAAGTTGTTTCGGGGTATTCCATTAAGTCAAATTGGTTTCAGGACGTCCCTGATAATTCTTGGAGGGTGCCAAAATTATTCTGGAAACTTTCTGGAATTTTCTGGGATGAAAACCGGAAATGTTCCGGAGCTGCCGGAGCCACTTCAGATGCTTTTCGCAGATGAAAATCACTAATCTGGAATTGTTTCAGAACGCATTGAAAATTATTTTAGTGGGTACTGGAAATGTTCTAAGCCCACATAAATATTTTCAGTTCGAACGGACGCTGAAAAATGTCATCGTGAATAGTGAAAGTGCTTTTTGGATATTTTTGGAGAGCCACCTTTTAGGACTTTTTCAAAACTTCTAGAAGGGAAAAGCTTGCAAGGGAAGGAACCCCATTTGGGGGGCCCCCCAAGGGGTGGCCGGCCACATGTGGTGGAGCTCCATGGAGCTCCACATGGCCTCCCATTATGACCTAAATGCCCATGGGGTGTGACCTAATGCATGGGTTTTTGGTAATTTTTGGAGGCACACTACCCCTTGGCTTTCCTATAAATAGAGGAGGTGAGGGCTGACATCTCTTCATCCCTTGCTCTCTTACACATGCTATACTTTGCTAGCTCTCTCTCTCCCTCCCACGAAAAGAGTTTTTCGTAGAGCCGAAAGGCTGTCTGGGTTCCGGCAGGAACTAGTTCTGGACGGCGAAGCCCTGCCGGATAGCTGACACCGTATGTGTGCAACCCCGTAGAGAGGTCATAGTTTCGATCCTTTTTGCCCGAGGGGCTGTTCGAGTGCCCTCCCGGAGGGCTGTCTGAGTCTCCGTTCGAGTTTCGAGGGTCCTCCCGAAGGGCTGTCCACGACATCATCCGGGGGACTATCCGACCGCCTCCCGAAGGGCTGTCCGGTGAGGGAGTACATCCTCGCGGTTGGGAGGTTGTAAATCCTAGCTATGGGGATCTGCACCGACGATCTACACCAACTCTTCTTCCGCTGCGCTTCGAGTCGGTACGGATCAGATCAAACTTTGTATGCAGTCTCCATAGTGGTCCTGGGCGTGCTCGCTATACCGGAAATTTTTATTTTCTGGTGCGTTCCCCTACACCACTTATCCGTGTTTGTGTTTCTATCACTCACGCAACACAGACAATAAGAAAACCATGAACATATTGCAAACCCTATAGCAGGGATCCCTCATGCTTGCGCGACACGGAGAGCACCATAGGACAACACCAATAATAAAACATGCAACTCAAACCAATCACGATCATCAATGAACCCATAGGACAAAATAGATCTACTCAAACATCATAGGATAGCCATACATCATTGGAAAATAATATATAGCGTTGAGCACCATGGTTAAGTAGAGATTATAGCCGGGAGAAGAGGTGTTACACCACTGCATAGAGGGGGAGAGAGTTGGTGATGACGGCGGCGAAATTGTTGGTGTAGATCGCCGTCACGATGATGGCCCCGGCGGCGTTCCGGTGCCACCGAGAGAGAGGGGGAGAGAGCCCCCCTCCTTCTTCTTCTTCCTTGGCTTCCCCCCTAGATGGGAGGAGGGTTTCCCCTCTGGTCCTTGGCCTCCATGGCGGCGGAGGGGCGAGAGCCCCTCCGAGATTGGATCTCTCTCTCTGTTTCCTTCTGTTTCTGCGCTCCCAGATTCTGGTCTTTCACCGTTTCTTAAATTCCGGGAGATCCGTAACTCTGATTGGGCTGAAATTTTAACACGATTTTTATCCGGATATTAGCTTTCTTACTGCCGAAGAAGGGCGCCAACCGCCTTACGGGGTGACGGCAAGGGCCCAGGGCGCGCCCTACCCCCTGGGGCGCACCCCCCTGCCTTGCCGCCGCCTCGGGCATCATCTCGCGTTGATTCCAATTCCCAAAAATCACATATATTCCAAAAAAAATCTCCGTAAGTTTTTATCGCGTTTGGACTTCGTTTGGTACACTACTGGAATCTGGTAATTTGCCGTCTGCCACCTCTTTGCCGTCCGCCAGCTGACGGCAAAGAGCCTCTTAGCTGTCCGCTTCCACAAAGCGGACGGCAAAGAAAGTGTAGATGGCAAAAAGTCTATTTGCCGTCCGCTATTTCTTTGCCGTCAGCCAGCTGACGGCAAAGAGCTAGAAGGCAGACGGCAAAGGGCTAGGTGGGCCCCACGGGGCACGGCGTGGCTAGGTCAGGTTCTTTGCCGTCCGTCAGCGGACGGCAAAGAGGAGACGTGGGCTAGCCCTAAACGGCCGCCCTCTTTGCCATCTGCTAGCAGACGGCAAAGAAGGCCCACTTAACGGGCCGAGCCGTCTCCCCTCTCTCTCTTTCTCTGTTTCCCTCCGCGCGCCCCGCCTCTCTCCTCCCCCCGCTCTGCCTCCGCTCGGCGCCGCCCATCCCCGCCCCCTCTTTACCCCTCCCGCACCATCCTTCTGCTCCCTCCCCCACCAGTCGCTCCACGCTATAAACTCCGCTCCTCCCGCAACGCAAAGGGGTGTGCTCCCTGTCTCCTTAATATTCCTTCTCTTTTGGTCGTTTTTTTTGTTTCCGGTCGCCCGGTTTCCTTACAGAAGAGTTAAACGGAATGGGGAAGGGTTTGGGGGTAGGCGATTGCCCTCCCCTCTTCCCGTTAGCCTCGGGCTCCTTCCGTCCCCTTCTATCGGCCAGTGCCCGTCCTCTTACCGCACTTTACTTCCCCGTTCTACCTTTGCCCCGCCCCGCAACCCGCTCGCTACCTTGTAACGCTTTCCCGTCCACCTTCTGTTCCCCTGCAGTTTGTTCTTCCCCCCTTTTTTTAGTTTCTTCTAGTTTAGTTTTGTTTAGTTTTAGTTTAGTTTTTTTTTATTTCAGTTTAGTTTTAGTTTTAGTTTTGGTTATTTAGTTTAGTTTATTTTAGATTAGTTTTAGTTTTAGTTTAGAAGAAGAAGAGGACGTAGCAGGAGGAGGAGAGGAGGCGAACGAGAGCAGGAGAAGAGACGAACAGCATCAAGCCGAACGCAGCAAAGAACGAGACAGAAGAAGAAGAGAAGAAGAAGAAGCAGTAAAAAAGAAGAACAAGAAAAAGAAGAAGAAAGAAGAAGTAAAACAGAAAAGAAGAGAAGAAGAAAGGAAAGAAAAAAGAGGGCGCCCGGGACGAGTGGGTTTAGATAGTTTACATATTAAAAAAAGGAAAAAAAAGAGAAGAGACAAAGGAAAAGAAGAAAAGAAGAAGAGAGGAAAGGAGAAAGAAAGAGGATGGAAAAAGATAAGAAAAAGAAGAGAACTAAGAAGAACGAAGAAGAAGAACAAGAACAAAAAAAGGAAGAGAAAGAAAAGAAAAGGAAAAAAAAAGAAGAGGGGAAGAAAAGAAAAAGACCCGTTTTTATACTTTCTTATTTAGGTTCTTTAGTTGAATGTTTTTATACTGCTGCTAGTTGGCCTAGTTTGCTGACCCAAAGAAGTTAAAATAGTTATTATATGAAATTCAACTAAATCAACATTTTTGACGACTAGTGCTACTAATAATCATACAATAGCCAGCCATATGTCCACAAGTGCATTATTTTTTGAATGAGAAATGATAACTTGGTGTAGTTGATTATCTTCTGCTGCTTATCAGAGATGGGGGGAAGCCGCCACCGCAACTCTCTCTGCCACACCGGATTACGAGTTGGATGCTTTCAGTTCTTCATTATCATACTTGGGACTTCAGTATCATCCACGAGGCAGGTATATAAAAGGAGAGATCTCCCCTTCACCCATCTCATTATGATAACTCTGTTGTTTGCTACCATCACTCATTGTCCCAAACTGCAGAGGCTGCCTGACACTTTTATGAACATGCTGGTGAAGATCCGCCAATAATGGTGAAGCTGCGACAGGCCGGCAGCGGGTTTCGCAGGCTGTGGACTGGAGTTGGTGATCAAGGAGGGCTACATGTACCTGTGTCGTGGCTGGGAGAAGTTCTACCGTGCCTACGACCTGCGGCAGGGGTAGTTGCTTCTCTTCAGGTACGACGATGACCGCACCATGCTCATCGTGAGGGGTTCAACGCGACTATGTGTTGCATGCGCTATGCTGACGACGATGACCAGTACGTTCTGCCCTTCTTATTCCTCTACATTTGGCTTTGTCTCGCATCGATTGTTAACGGTCATTGTTGCATTTGGACAGGCATGGGAGCACACACGACTGCTACAGCAAAGCAGCAGCGATTCTGGCTTACAAGCCAAAGCATAGCTATTCTGGCTGTAGCAAAGCAACAGCAAGGAGGATGATCCGGACTGGAGTGGGGAAGAAGAGGAGCAGAGTGGGCATCAGTGAGGATTACCTAGCGATGGTGGTGGCTGGGATGACCTAGCGATGGTCGTGCCTGTCCTGCCTGAAATGGCCTCGCATGGTGGTGGTGCCTGACAATGACCTCGCGCCGGTGGGCGACATGACCACGCCAATTGTGGTAGAAGACTACATCCCACTGCCTCCATCGCCTCGCCGCTCTTGGTGCATCAGGCTGAGAGAGAAGAGAAGAACAATGAGAACTGAACTAGGTCAGGTAGGTTTGATCTCCAAAATGATCTATATATACTTAGCTTTGTTCCCTCCGAAATGACATAAGTTAGCTCTAATATGCTTAGTTACCTATGTTAGCTCTAATATGCTTAGTTACCTATGTTAGCTCTAATATGCTAGTTATCTCTACTATGCTTACTTTCCTATAGGTTAACTCCAAAATTACTTATGTTAGCACAAAATGACCAAGTTACATAATAAGCTATAGTCTTCTTCTTCTTCTTCTCTTTTTCTTCTTATTCTTCTAGTCTTCTTCTAGTATTCTTCTAGTCTTCTTCTTCTCTTCTTCTTCTTCTTCTTCTTCTTCTTCTTCTTCTTCTTCTCTTCTTCTTCTTCTTCTTCTTCTTCTTTCCTTCTAGGTTAGCTCCATTTTACTTAAGTATGCTTACTTCTTATAGTCTTGTTCTTCTTCTTCATTTTATTCTTCTTTTTCTAACATCTTGTTTATCATTTTGCAGATTTGATTTAATTCACGAAGCTTGCATGGTGGAGTGCTTCTTTTCCATTTGTGCTTTTATTTTTATCAATGAACTTGCATGGTTGAAACTTGTATATGGATGGATGGATAATGGTGTTGGTGTGATGTGAAATTTCGTGTTATGTATCTATCTGTAAATTATTAGATTGCATGGATTCTATATGTGTGCTTTGATATGTGTGATAGTTTTATGTATATATCTGATGAACTAGTGTGTTGATATGCTTGTTGTGTATATATGTATTCTGCGAATTGCTGTCATTGAATTAATTAAATTAAAACAGGGCTTACAGGCTCTTTGCTGTCAGCTAGCTGACGGCAAACATGCCACGTGGCAGCTACCTGTTGATCCTGGGACTGGCATGTTTGACACTTTGCCGTCTGCCGCGGACGACAAAGACGTTAGCCTCTTTGCCATCCGCTGGCTGACGCAAAGCACGCCGTTAACCCCTAACGGCCCTCACCCCCCTCACTGCCGTCCACGATCTTTGCCGTCTGCTGGCCACCAGAGGCGGACGGCACAATCCTTTGCCGTCCGTTTCCAGGAAGCGGACGGCAAAGAAGGCCTTTGCTGGCACGTGTTCATCCGGACATTTTGCCGTCTGCTGGCGGACGGCAAAGAGGTTTGCCATCTGTGATCTATGCCTTTGCCGTCCGCCGTGGTGGACGGCAAAGAAGCTGATTCCAGTAGTGGTATGGATATTCGGCGAAAAAAAACATACAATAAACGGAACAGGCACTGGGCACTGGATCAATATGTTAGTCCCAAAAATATATATAAAGTTCCAGAAGTATATGAAAGTTGTAGAATATTGACATGAAACAATCAAAAATTATAGATACGAGGGAGACGTATAAGCAGCCATTCGTGTATTTGCCGGCGAACCGGCGACGGTTCGATCCGAACGGCTAGAGGCGGATTCAGTACCTCATGCAGCGGGAGGCCTTGCCGGCTTTGCAGTCAGTACCTGGCCAGTCCATGCTAGGGCGTGCCCTCCGGCAACCGGGGTGAGCTCAAATCGGGCCGGATCGCTCCAAATCCGGCCGCCGGATGCGCTGAATCATGCGGTTGGGGTTTGACATGTCTGGGCATCGAGAAAATGGGGGATGTGAAGGGGAGGGCCTGGGCTTCGTGGTCGTGCTGCACAGCGCACGCCCGAGAAAAATGGCGCGTGTGGCGGCGGCCAGGGCAGGGTGGGGGGGTGGGTGCGTTGGAGAGGGAGGGGAATAGAAAAGGGGCGCATGTGACCCGCCGCGGGCCAGGGGAGGACTGGCACGCGCCACGTGCCGTCCGCCGTG
Organism: Thinopyrum elongatum; assembly: GCA_011799875.1. Lineage (NCBI taxonomy): Eukaryota > Viridiplantae > Streptophyta > Magnoliopsida > Poales > Poaceae > Thinopyrum > Thinopyrum elongatum. The sequence goes on from CM022303.1 coordinate 73,838,280, forward strand.
TCCGTTCGCCGCAAACGCGGCTCAATTTTGGGCTGGGAATGGATTGAAAGCGGAGAAAATCGGATGACGATTCGTTTGCGGCCGCGTGCTGGCAGCATGTTCTGTCCGTTGCCTCCAAACGGACGCGGACGGACTCGATGGGGTCGCGCGCCAAAGTGGCCTCAAAAGTGTCCATATTGGGGTAAACGGACACATGCAACGAC